>RJWH01002579.1:121755-219529 GCA_004363575.1 Solenodon paradoxus | reverse complement strand
AGCTCTTTCACTTTTAGCTACTAAAGCACCGCGTGGAACCGGGTTTTGTGTTTTTCTAAAATAAAGAGAAGGATTATCAGAGGGGAGAGGGAGGGGGCCTGAAGGGGGGCGGGCAGAGACTTAGTGTGGCCAGAGGTACAAGCAGAGGGAAGAAAAGGGCCTTTGCTAGACAGGCCCTAAGTAAGTTCGGAGGAATTCAGCGTTTTGTGTCCGACGCACAAAAGCAGCGCGCTCGGCGCTCGGTTTGGAGGGGCTGAATTCATCTGTTTGCAGACCATTCCACCTGCGTATCACAACAAACTGCTCAGAGACGCTCCAGCACTTTCAACAGGCCGGGTGCTCTAGGCAACAACAAAAGTGATCGAGGCTAAGGGTTCTTATGGGTGAGGGGGAGCGGCTACCAAGAGAGCCAGCGAGAGAATTAGGTTTTGGAAAGGAGTTGGGGGTGGGTGGGTGGGGGGGGGGGGAATGCAGGGATTAAAAAAAAAACTTTTGGACGCTTTTGTTTGTGGGACAATTATATCTTGCCAGCCGGCTTTTGCAAGACCATGAGCTTTGTAGCCACAACCACAGTTTAAGAGGATTACAGTGGGTATAATATGAGCAAACAGGGTTGAGGGTTTGATAGCAAATTCCATCTCCAAAGACGGATGATCTTGTGGAACCCAAGAAAGTGCTGGTAGAGGCAAACCCTCTCCTGAATTTCTCCCAGCTCAGGAACAGTTCTTGAGGGGCTGAGAATCTGTCCCAGGCCTCTCAGCTGCAAAGCCACCTGAGATAAGGACAAGGAAAGGTCTAGTTTTAATTTCAAGCAAGTCATTCCTTTTCCCCTCTTAGAACTTCTCTCTCCTACCCACTGATGTGTCATTTCAGACAGGATATTAACAGGACAGGTAAGGGAAAGGAGAGGGCATTTGGAAAGCAAGGAGCAAAAACAAAGGGGTTCTAGGAGGGAAAGTGGCCTGGAGAGGAGTGGATTTTTTTTTTTTTTTTTTAAACCTTGCCGGGCTCCAAACCTGCCCCTAAATTGACCAGTATTGAGCCTATTCCCCCACACTCCAAAGACCATATTTTGCAGCTAGAAAGAGGCTGCTCTGTGTGGAAAGGACTATTCCCATACAGCCCATTTAATTTAAATGTTCACTGAGGTGAAATGAAATCCCAGACCTAATGTACCCCCATTCCTAGGTTGCTGTGAAAAAACAGATAAATCCTTCCAGCCCCCCAAACATGAAGCAAACCAACAACTCACCCCGAAATTGAAACAGTATCGATACACTCACATGGTCTCAAAACCCGAATTTCTATCCCGACTGTCCAGTGGATCCCGTTCAGCCACGAGCACCGCACCCCAACCCCCTTTGGGTAATTGTTGATGTCAGCAGCAGCTAGAAAGATTTGCTGGTTTGAACGCTCCGTCAGGCTGAAAGGCTTCCAAAGGCTTCCCGTGAACCTGCCTTGCTATCCCAACCGCTTTTTGTAGCTGTATAAGCCATCCCTCTCCCCGGCATCACAAAGGAGTGCTACCTCCACAGAAAGAAAACATTTGGGTAAAAACAAGTTGCCCCTAATGTGCCTCTCTTTCCAAATGTTGGGTGAATACACTGGCTTTTATGAAAGTATTTAATTAGCTTCCACAAACTTCTCCTTCCCTCGCCTGCAGATTATATTGAAGTGGAGGGTTGGAAACTATTTTACACCTTGCCACTCACATGTTAATTAATCTCTATCTAACCCTAATTGCAGTTTATTCAAGCACCGCTCAACAGCTCACCCACACAATAAACACTGATCCTACTTTTATACATATTACTTCACGTTAACACATTGAGTAATTAACTCCAGTACCAACTAATAGTGCAAACAAATATTTTCTGTAAACGAGATGATTTCAGGCAGAATAATAGAGGACTAGGGAAATGTGGCGCAGAGTGAAGAGAATGCTGAAATTTCCATTCGTTGTCCCACAACCCTCTACATTCATTCGCAAACTCACAATTTTATTGTTGAGAAGAACATGTTTTTTTTAAAAAAGAGGGCAGCCATAGGAATAAAAGTTGGACAATTTTAGAGACTTGATGTGGAGGGTGTGCTGTGGGATTAGGGTTGACTTTTTTTTCTGCTTACACACATTCAGTGAGGGGAAAAATCCCAAATAACAACCTGCAGGGCGATAGGGAGGCTCCAGGGGTAAGCAGGTGTTTCAGGTATGGGGATCCATTCATGGAAAATAAAGTTTTCCAGAACATCCTGCTCTAAAGTCCAGTTCTTTGATGGGATTATTTTCCAACACAAGTGAGCCCAGCCAAGGTGACAGACGGGAGCCCTGCTCTCTCTCTGTCACAAACCGTTTGACTGCAACCACTCTCCCATCTCAGAAAGGCCGACCATGGAGATGCCAGGGCTTTGGAGGCACAGAGGACCAAGCACTACACCTGGATGCACGATGACTTATTCAGCACCCTAGAGAGGCCACTAGGCCTAAGCGCTTGCTCCACCCAAACCCACCCTTGTCAGTCTTGCTGGACCATGGGGGCTAGAGCCCTTAGTCATGTGGCCTGGACTCATCCTGCCCATCTTGTTCTGGACGCCTCAGCCGAAAGAAAGACAATTTCTCCTGCGCCCATCTGGCCCACGTTCAGGCCTGGACTTTAGTGGACAAACACTGTCAGTTAGATCAGAGGCCTCTCTAAGGCCTGTGCTCTTCACAAGATGCAGAGCAGGTTGCCAAGGGATGGGGGTAGGGGGTTCCTCTACTCTGCTGAACCTGACCCTGACAGGGACCTTGGGATGTGGGCCTTTGGGACACAGTGGCCCCCAGGGCCAAGCCACTCACACACCACCACTGACTGGGGATCCAGGCTCAAGCCCAAGGACTGGAGCACAATGTTTTAATTGAAAGCACAGGTTTAAGCACAGCTGGCAGCTATCTATTGATTTTGCAGGGGCTTCTCTTGTGGAAAGCATATTAAATATGACTGGTGCGGTTAGAGCCTCTCCTCGCCTCCTGCCCCCTCCCTCTGGGCATTTTATGGTTTAACCCAAATACCGTAATGATGACTTTTGTTTAAAATATTTTCAATGCCAAAAGTCAGCCTCACTTTAGGACAAATTACTTAGCAAACGCCTTCCCAGGAAGCAGACAACCTCAGAGGTAAATTGCTTTCTTGAGCAAAAGCTCACACATTTGCATCACCTCTGGGATCAGAGAGATACTGCAAGAAGACACTGCAATTCCTTCCCCAGAGCCCTGTATCCCTTGGTTCTAGGTAACAAGAGGCACTATTATTTTACATATTATCATTATTTTCTCACTTGATTATTAGACTGCCATACATAAGAGTGGGCTGAGCCATCTCCCTAGGGAGTTCTGCAGCTTGGGGGCAGACGGCTAGCTCAAGACTCCTGAGTTCGGGAAACACCTACCAGGTCGATTTAATGTTCTTTCTCCCCTCTCCTCAGAGACTAGTTTGGAAACAACAACAACAAAAAGCAAACAAACTTTATAATGTAAGGCATCTCTTTCCCTTCTTTCTAAAGAGACATTTAGGATCTGATTTACATGGTGCCACGCTTAACTGCTGAAAATAGATTAACTTCTGAAGAGACATTCTTCTGCGATCCCCACCCCCTCTTTTTCCCAGGAAGTGTTTTATTGAAAACATTCGAACTGGCTTGCCGGTGGCGGGTTTGTCGGTGGCGCCCCGGCCTTCGCCTTGCAGTCGCGCGGTTTGCAGGATTAGTGCGGGGCCGGGAGACAAAGAGGCCCAGATACCGGGCCACAGGAGGCCCGGCGCTTCCAGATAGCTGCCGGGTTTCGGATACGGGCGCGGAGCGCTGGAGCACAGTATCCGACTGTGCCTCTTGGGACAGATGGGCCAAAGCCGTCTTCATCTGCCCGTGTCCTCAGGGAGACGGCGTCATCCGCAGCCAGGGTGGCCGAGCGCCCATCCCACTGCACCAGGCGACTGTTTCACAGCGCCCGTCGACTTAGGGGAGTAGTTTGAAAACCTCAGCGTACCCACAGACTGGGTTTCACCCACGAGAGGAGAGGCCCCTATAAACGAAGGGTAGCTAATTTTGCAGCCCAAGCTGGGGAGGGCAGCAGTCCTGTAAACCTGTCCTGATTTCCAGGATCCTCCCAACGGCCTCCTAGGTCACATCAGAGGCCACAGCTGACTTTTCAGAAATCTCAGCAGTATGCTACCTTCCTAGACCAAGAGGTCCCCTAAAAGAACAGATCTAGTCTCTCTCTGCAAGTTTGGTGCATCTATAATCACAAACCTGGATATGTGCATATCATATATATGCATATGTATGAATATTGTGTATATATGTGTGTGTGTCTATTTCACAGATACAACCTTCACTAGAAATGCCATTTAATCAATATACCCGCGTATGCTGCAATTTGCCATTTTCTAAGCTGCAGTGGGGAAAGGAAGTTGTCCTGTGAAAATGCATTTTCTTCTTACCGTGCAATTTTCCCTATGCAACCCAAAGGAAACAATCATTTATAAAGATCAATTATATATGTGTGTACATATTTGTATAAGTACCTATTTGTATATATAATACATACATATATGAGTGCATATTTATATTTGACTATTTGGTATACATGGAAAAATATATGGGATGGGATTAGATTGAAACATATGAAAATATATATGAATAAAAATTACACACACACACATACACAAAGGCTTTTTGGTGAGTGACTGGCCCTGCACAGTTCAGGTGATGTCTGTCAATTTCTGACTCCCTGGAAACAGGCTTTGGGATCTTCTAAGTTATTTAACTTGGCAGTTAAACTCTGCAGAGGAACTTGCCCAAAGGCATTAGCATTAAGTGCTGAGAGAAGGAGTTAAGTCAGTGGGGAAATGAAGGGACTCGGGGGCAAAGGGGTGAGAACTGATTTTAGAAGCCTAAACTTCTGGAAGTTTGTGGGCAGTGTGGGTCTGCATTGGATAGTTTATCAGATACGAACCTGAAAGTCTGTGATCACTTCACAAGGGAATCTCCTGGCTCTGTTTGGTTTGATTTGGTTTTGATACAAACTTCCCAGGTGTCCGTGCAAATGGAAGAGTTCTTTCCTGCTGGGATTTCTTGAGCTCTCACATGCTCAACCAGTAGAGATTTTTGTCTGTGTGCTCCATCCCAAGAACTGCATAAATGTTGAGCAGAGCACCACTAAGAATGATTGAATCGCTTTCTGCCTCCATCACTGCCTGCCTCACACACGGACTCTCTCTCTTTGGGAATTAAACTAGGAAACAATTGGTAGATGATTATTTATTACTCAGGGCTTATTATATGCCTAACCTTAATTCCCACCCTAGTCGTTCTCATTTGCCCTATGAAGGTAGTGATATGGTCAAAATACTCATTGTATGGATTCAAAATTTGAGACTCCTGGAGGCTTGATAACATGATTAAGGTCACACATTTTCAGAACCTTTATCCCCAGCAACAAGCTAAAAACCCAGAGTTAAACAACTAGCCTGAACTGCTGGCGGACTATAAATTGAGACAAACACAATGGAAAATTGGTTGACAGTATCTATTAAAGGTGCATATTTATGTTCCTAAGTCCTGGCATGTCCACTCCTCACTGTGTAACCAACAGAAATATGTACCTATGTTCATAAAAAAACACATGCTAGTTTGTTGATAGCAACATTATTTATAATAGTCCTAAGTTGGAAATTGAATAACCATGTAGGGTGGAGTCAAAAATGGAATACGTCAATAAGATCAATAAACCACTACTACATCATAAAGTAACAGTCAAACTCACAAACATAGTACTGAACAAAAGTCATCAGATCCAAAAGAGTACATATTATATGATTCTATTTAAATAAATTTGCAAATAGGCAAAATTGGCTATTAAGGATCTGTTTCTTGGTCTGGGTTCTGGTTTGTGAATGTTAATGGAGATGAGTATACTGATACTTGAATTTTCTATATATTTTTGGTATATCTGTTAAATACACTTGTTAAGAGAATAACCGATACTGAGGCACGGGGAACATTCCCCCATCCCTCTGAAATTCTTCTAAGTCTGCTTGGACAACCAAATTATCAGACAGAATTAGTAGGAGAAATGATCAGATTTAATGACTAAAAATGGAGAATTTACATGGCTGTAAATTTGAAGATAAATGGGACAGACCAAAGACTTAATATTCTGTGCTGAGTAGTAGGAAAAGGCCTGGGGCAACAAGAAAAGAGGAGGGGATGACTTCATATGGCAAAAACTTTTGCCCTGCCTTAAGATAGGTTTCTCTGATAGAGGTTGTCTCTGGAGATACCTCCATACCTAAGTATCTATGTAAAGGTAACAGCTGCTCTCAAAACCTGCAGTGCTTTGATAAACATTTAGCTCCACATACCAAGGTGATGCATGTTGGAAAGAGCCCATTCTAGATATCTTGGAAAACATCCATCTAAACATTTGCAGCGTGGAGGAGAACAGATCTATATTAGCATGACTTGCCCGTTTCCCCCAAATTCTCAAAAAGACACTACTTCTTCCCTGTCTCTTTGATTTCTTCCTCTGAACCAGACACCCACGTCAATTCATTCATTTATCATATAGATATTTTAAAAACATGCTTCACAGCCATATGCAAAATAATGAATCTAGACCACTCTCTAATATCGTAAGCATACACAAAAATTAATTCAAAATGGATTAGAGACTGGGATGTAAGAACAAAAATCATAAAATATTTAGAAGAAAACATAGGCTGTATGTTCCATGACACTGACCTTTGAAACACAACTTCAGCAGAAAGAAAAGCAAAAACAAAAATAAACACATGGGACTATATCAAATTAACAGGCCTTTGCACAGTGAAAGAAACCATCACCAAAACAAAAAAACATCCTACTGTTTGGGAGAAGATATTTGTATATCATATATCTGATGAGGACTTAATAGCCAAAATATATAAAGAGCTTATAAAATTCAATGACAGAAAACAACTCAATACAAAAATGGGCAGAAGAATTGAATAGAAAATTATCCAAAGACATACAGAAGGGTGGCAGGCACATGAAAAGATGTTCTTCCTCTCTTGCTATTAAGGAAATGCAAATCAAAGCAACAGTGTGTTATTATCTCACACCGGTGAGAATGGCTGTTATCCAAAACACTGAAACCAACAAATGTTGGCGAGGTTATGGAGAAAAAGGAACACTTTAACACTGTTAGTGGGACTGTGAGTTGGTGCAATCTTTATGGAAACGAATATGGAGAATCCTCAAAAAATTAAGAATTTCAATCCCATATGATCCCATCATCTCACTTTTTGGTATTTCCACAAAAACCACAAAAACACTAATTTGGGCAGTTGATCCAAATTCCCAGGAAACCATCAATGGCTTCCAGAATACTTAACCAGGGGAATTTATTTGAAGCATCCTTCATACCCAAACCTCAGCAAACCTCAGCTGGTGGCAGCTTTGAACTTGGACCTCTACCCTTTGCCCAGGGTTCCAGGTGAAAAAAGTCACACTGAGAACTACCTCAAACTTTCCAGAGACACAATCTGGCAGGTTGCCTTGGGAAGTGGAGGATCTGGTTGAAGGCAAGAGAATGGGACTACGAGATACTTGTAGGAACTGGCATTAATAGAAAGTCTTGGCAAGTCCTTGGAGTTCAGTTCAGTGGTTCTTGGCCCTAGACAAGACAAGTGGGGGAAAAAAAACCCCAGAATCTTGGCTCTCTGGCAAGTGACCCAGTTAGTAGAACTAGCAGTTTGTCTCTGGAAGAGGGCAGGAAAGTTTATTTTAGCAGCAAAAAGCATTGGAACACAGAAACCAAACCAAATACTTGACAATCCTTTTGTGCAAATACACAGTGAATTCTGCTAGTGGCATTGCTTGCAAATCTGATCTGAGCATTTTAAGAAAGATACCAAGAGCCTCTAACAAGCATGGTGGGGTGAAGAGACAAGACCTAGTGTTCTAGTTCTGACAGACTAAGAAGATAAGAATGATGTTATTCTGAAAGTATTCACTCAGACATATAGGCATTCCTTTTTCATAATAGCTAAGATATGGAAATATCGATAAGATTCAACAAACTACATAAAACTGTATCCAAGAGCCACATAATACTGAAGCACAAGCAACCAGATCCAAAAGATTGTATGTTGCACGATTCCACTTAAATAAATTTCAAAAACAGACAACTTAAATGCCCATCAATAGATGAATGAATAAAGAATCATCACCATGAACTCTGGACATTGTCATTTAAAAAAATCCTCACCAATTTGAGAAGTCCAGCTGGAAACTCACTCTTTCTGCCCATATATTCATTCTTGCCCAGGGCAGTCTCAGGTG
The DNA here is from genome assembly GCA_004363575.1 of Solenodon paradoxus. Classification (NCBI taxonomy): domain Eukaryota; kingdom Metazoa; phylum Chordata; class Mammalia; order Eulipotyphla; family Solenodontidae; genus Solenodon; species Solenodon paradoxus. The sequence continues at coordinate 211,171 of RJWH01002579.1, read as the reverse complement.
CTCAATGATGGAGAAAGTGGAATGTTAAAATGATGGTACAGAACTAGATGGCAGAATAGAGGAAGACTCATAGGAAAGGATGTCCCAGAGAGAGATGTATTCAGAGAAAGGGGAGGCAGTCACATATTTTTTGGCATCCCCTGGCTCCTGATTTCTTAGGTTTTAGTCACTGCCTTGGGAAGAGCCCTTACTCCCCAGCTCGTCAGAAGTTCCCAGTTGGAAAGCCAACAGCTATTCCTTTTACCTCAATAGAATTTTTGTTCCTTCCTGTGCCACCTTGCCCCTAGGTGCTGCGTGTGGGTGCTAACCTGTAGCTGGAGGTCTAGTCCCATGAGCAGGAGCTTCGGACTGATGAGACCAACATCAAGCACCTCTCCCAAAGGGCTCTCAAAGGACTATGCTCTGAGCTAGACCAGGTGTTTTACAAATGCGAGCTCGCTGGTCAGGATGGGACACTCATGAAAGCCTCTGGAGCAGTTCAAATCTTTCACCATGCCTAGAAAAAGAACCAGAAGCAACACATGAAAGTACTAGACATGAGAAGAGGGGACTGCCTAGATCACACCAACAGGAAGGAAAACACAAGGAGGGCTTATTTACTTGCAAGAGCTGGATTTCCATTTCCCTCCAAACAAAGAACTGTGCGCTTTTAATGACATGCTGAATTCATTATCTTTCATTGCTATCAATCTATCCTCGTGATTAAAAAATAACCAAGCTTATGAAGAATTTGGACAAAATAAGTATAGAATAATATGAGGAACCCATAAGAACCCATATAGCAAGATCAATCCATGGCTAATCCGGGTTCATCTACAGGCCTATCGACTCCCTCCCTCGTTATATTATTTTTAAAGCACGAGCCAGACATAATACTTTGCCATCTATAAATACTGAATTTGACTACTTTCAACTAAAATATTAATAATTCGTTAATATCATCAAATACCCAATATTCACATTTCTAAATTCTTATAGATGCCATAATTTTAAATAATCCTTTGTTTAAATTACAATCCAAATAAAGCCTGTCCATTATGACTGGTTGTTGTTATACCTTTAAAGTCTCTTAATTTATAGATTTCTTTCCCCGCTTTGTGAAATTTATTTCTTGAAAAAAAAAATCAGATTCTTTGTCCCAAAGAATTTTTTAGAATCTGCATTTTACTGACAACTTCCCATGGTGTTGCCAATTTAAAAAACTTACTATTTCTTAAGATGCTGCCCTTCTGCCACTGCTTCTTGAACATCCTTTGGAAAGTAAAGGTTGACTGTTTAACCCCCTTAATCTGTTAAATTCTGGAGAGCAGGGGCCTCTCTGTTCTTCTTTGGTACCTGCTGTCACACCTGCCACCTGGAAATCGGGTATACTGGTTTGTTAGATACATCAAACAACTGAAAGAAGTGCTTTCTTTTCTTTATATTTCTGCCAGGAACACCCTTGAATTCAACTGCAGCATTGCTTTTATGCTACATATATAAATATATGTGTGTGTGTGTGCGTGCGTGCGTGCGCACGTGCATATATATCTTTTTCTTTTTTTGCACAAGTGGCTAGTGTCAAAGAACAGAGTAGATATCCTGTTGGTTTGTAAACACAGACCTTGTCCCTGCTAGCCTGTACTGATGCTCAGCACTGACCAATATGCTTTGTTGCTGACTTTGGCTAACAGGCAGACTGACTTTTCATTCTCTCTGGTCTTGGAATGTGTGCTGGTGCTTTCATTCTCCTTGCTAACATTTAAAAAGATACTTAGTGTTTACCTGAGAAGGAAGCTTTCTCAGGCTTTTCTTTGGATATTGAGAGAATATTTAATTCCAGAAGGATTTCCTCTAGAGCTTCTTCTCTCTCCCACCCACACCTCCACAGGTTCCTTGCTGTGGCAGTGGCAGTGGTACAAAGAAATGTACAAGAGAAACTCAACATTCTATAAATAAGAGCTTGCTTGAGGAGTGAAAGAAGAGCCAGAACAAGTCAGTGTCTTTCCTTATTGTTATATGATATTTGAGCATATGCTTATTTAACATAGTTCTATGTGGTGAGCATTCTCCTTTATTATATAGGTTAGATTGAGATTTCCCCAGAGAGCATAAAGGAGTAAATAGATTAATACTGATCATCTATGAGGTCATTAGTATTTCAGAGTTTTGTGTTTCCCCACTCAATGACTTTTTGGGTGCACTAATAATAAAAATTAATAATTTTTAGAGAGTTAACATATTACAGTAGGCAGCAAAAATCAAGACTCCTTTTTATCTTACATCTTTAGTTTCTTTCCCAGAAACTTGCTATGTTACTGTTAGTGGTTTCTTACTATGTTCCAGTCCCTGGGAGCTTAGTAATTATTAGAAATTATTGTTATGCATCAACAGTATGATTCTATAAAGCAGGTGAACCAGTTCATCTTCAGAGGAAGTAAATGAGGGTTGGTGATATTAGTAATTTAGTGTAAGGCCACATGTTTAGGTGAGTGGCAGATTCAAAACTCATAGCTATCCAGTGTGAGACCCTTCAACATTACTCTTACCCATTATCTCAGCCTATCTGGAAGCACCAAATATGACCTATTAATATTTTCAAACAGAAAACTAGACATCACTTGCCTATTTGGATCAGTTCCTTGGTGTAAGTTTCAATAAATTAAAAGTGTATAATTTACATGGTTTGTATAAAAAAGGCAAGGCTACTTTCCCCAATTTATAGTAAGTTAGGAAGAAAGATAAAGTAAAGAGTGAGATGGGGAATTTAGAGACTAAGAGCTTGACTGGATTCTCAACCTTCCTCTCTCCCTCCCTTCCCTGTCTCCCTCCCTCCCTCCCTCCCTCTCCTTCTCTCTTTCTATTGCACATATACCATAGTGCCCTTTGACAGTCTAACAAACCCTTTCTTGGAAGAATGCTTTTAAATGAACAAGATAAAATATGTATGATTAAAAAAAGACTAATATTAATGCATTGTTATCAAAATCCATTAAAAATGTATACTGATTTATATGTATGCTTCTTTCTAAATGCAGTAAATAATATTGAGTAGTAGGTCTAATGACCAAAGTAATTTAGAAGTACTGATAAGTATAAATGGTATTCTGAGATATTCCAACAATTGTAATGTGATATGTTCTAGCCAAACAGCCCATGTTAAGAAACCCTCTCTGGTAAGAGAACATGAGCAGAGTCAAGAGGGTAGCACATAACCTTCCATCCTGGATCTGCTACTAGTACTATACTTGACTACACATTTTTCTTGTCCAGATGCTACTGTATTGGAATACTTTTAAAAGTAAATTTATTGGCATGCCCTCATGCTTCAGAAGTTAAGTCCATGTCTGGGCAGCAGCCGACATGCAGCTCAAGGACCTGGGTTCACAGGCATGACTAGGGAAATAACCAAAATGAACAATTAGCTAAATAAAAGGCTTTTTCCTCCTCTATCTTCCTTCCTGCTTACCGCCTGCCTGCCTTCATTCCTGCCTGCCTCCCTTAATCATTACAAAAAATTATTTAACTACACTCCTATAAAATATTTTTAATTTGCAAAAGTAATCAATGCACATGGCTGAAATAATAAAACAACACAAAACAGTAGGCACTGAGTGTAAAGTCAGATTCTTCTGAATTCTTCCCACATCACTCAAGTGCTCTTGGGTCGCGAACAACAGAAACTGGCTGCAGAAAATGAGTTTATGGAGTAGCTTAAAGAATCCATGAAGGTTGGAATAAAGGTCAGTTAGGAACCAAGGGACAAGTGAGGTGAGAGACAATGACCAGCAGGCACAAGGACAGCTCTAGTTGGGTTGCTGTGCTGCTGGGTCCTCTGCCCTGTCACTGGATGCTTTTGAGAACTGTCCTGGATCCACAGGGAAAGCCCTCTAGTGCAGCTGTGGCTGTTCTGAGCTAGAACATCTACTCTAAAGCAGTCAGGGTCAGGGAGAGGGGACTTCCTTTCTCCTTTGATTTCCATGGATTTTGAACTTGGATTCTGAGAAGCCAAAATGGCAAATGTCCATTTAATCTCTTAGAAACACGTGTATATATAATACACATAAACACATACAAGTAGATTTGCCTGTTACTTCTAAAGTTCTTTTAAAAGCTGGTGTGCCCCTTCATTAAAAAAAAAAAAAAGACTCAATAATGTGTTTGGGACATTTTTCAGTATTGGCATATAGACATCAACTTTAGTCTGACTCTATTGTATTCCATTATAGCGAAGACTGGAATTTATTTCACTACTTCTGGGAGGCTTCCAAGTCTAGCCTGGTGGGGCAATGCTCCTGGCATGAGAAAGGTTGATTCTGTCTTGCTGTCCTCAGCCAACATGAACCACAGTCTCCTTACCTGGGATACACACAGGTGATATTACAGACAATGCCAGTGCCCTGCCACTCCACCTGGTTGGTCCTTGCAGCCACACCTGGTTTCCCACTGCAGTTCTTGCATTTATTTGCCTGAGGCTTTTTGGGATGATCTTTGTCTTTGTCTACCTGGCTGGCAGACCAGAAGTGATGGAGAATTAACTTCCCTTGCCTTAGCTCTCAGCTGCCTTCAGCCTACAACAAAAAGGATTTGGGGAATAAACGTCTCGACTCTCTCACCTTTTGGAAGCGATAACTCTAAAATATATATTTCACCCTGGTTCCCAGACTTCTCTAAGGGGACAAAATTCCAGTTTTTCCTTCTCCGTCTCCCTTTCTCATTTTTCTACTAATAGAGTGTTTCCTGGGATGAGTTCCCCAGTAGACCATTCACACTAGAATCCTTGTCTTAAGATCTGTTTCTAAGGAAACTCCTAGCAAGACAGTGATGTTGAAGGAGAGACATGCAAAGAAATTCACTTACTCATTCCTTCAGTAATTATTTACTGATTTCTACAGTGCAAGGAAAGCAAAGAAAATGAAAAAAAATGCAGAAAAGGTGGACAAAATCTTCTTTCCCAAGGCACAAATGCTAGAAAAAGAAGTCGGTAGCAAGAATCCCTTGCTTAACACATTGCTACCAAGTCAATCCACATCTGATCATGAGTTGTTTTTTTATTTTTTGGGGGAAGAGGTGAAACAGAACAGTGACTAGCAGAACTAGCTTCTAAAGGGTCATGACTTAACCATATCAGTGATCTAATCAGAGATTGAAAGATGTGACAGGCTCTCTTGGTGGTGGTGAACTAAGTGTATTATATATAGATGTTGATTTACAATGATCTACAATTTATATAATGCTATGATGCAATGTTCCTTCAATGCAATTAAATGTAAAAAATAGAAAAAAGTTTAAGAAAATTAATAAAACATTAGTTAAAAATTACTGAGCACTTAGTAGGAGTGCTTTTATTATAAAGTACTTTACATTATACACTTAATTTATGCATTGATTTTGATGATAATCCAGTGAATTTATATGCTTAGAGTATTATTCTAGTTATTTCTGTCCTACAGATGTGAAAATTAAGCCCTACGAAATCAAGTAATTTGCCCAAGGTGAGTACCACCTGATTGTCTGAAATCTGGACTAAGGTCAGTCTGACTCCAAAACTATTGCTCTTATTCGTCACCTTCTATTCCCTCCCAAACTACTGGTCCCAATGGTCCACAAATCCTGTAGCCACTGCTTTCATCTTTACATCAACATTTAATGAGAATGATCTGAGCCCCCGTTGTTTGTAATAATAGGATCTAGGTCCCTCCACCTCTGAAGGGAGACTACTCTGGGAGAAATGAGCACTTGTTTCATGTATATTCCTGGGTCATCCTTAGTTCTGCCTCTGCCCTCAGTTCACTGTGTGGAAGACTCTTCTCAGGGACACATCCCTCCTCTTCCTTGCATTCTCCAAAGGAACATTAACCCAAGACTATGTGTATAGCAGTTTTGTTATGAAGCTTTGCTGGTAAGGGAGTGTAGAAGTAACCTGAGTTTGTTTCCTTACACTAGAAGGATGAATTCCCATTTCAGAGACATTAAAAGTGAAAAAAATTTTTGTCATCAAATCAGTGAAATCTGGGGATAAAATGCAAGTTGGAAAAGGAGTGGATCAGAGACAGCTGACTTAGTATCAATGCAGAAAGAAACCCATTTCCTTGATTTGGACGTCATTCGACTAATCCATCTTGAATTATTTTATTAGAACTATTCTCTGAGTTTTGGAGAGAAAGAAATCTTATCCTGCCAAAATCATCTCATAGGAGTTCAACATTCAATATCACAAAACTAGAGGCTGTCGTTTAATTAAAGCGTCCTCTGAAGAGTTCAAACTTTCCAAATACACTGCTATGTCAATACTCTCCATATGCTCTGGAATTTTTAGTTTATAATCTTGATGTTTGATTTTTTTTTAAAGGGTACTTTTTAGTCAAAGAGAAAGTAATTGCACTAGAGAATACTGTGGAGGAGTTTATTATGCTCAAAGCCCTGTTCAAGGAGGTGTTTGAGGAGATGAAGTGAGGTGCTTAGTTTAACAGTACCATTTATGACAAGGTGACATTAGAATTTGAAACCTCATCAAAGTTTCCACAAAAAAAATCCCACTAGCACTTGTCTTCTTACATATCCTTCAATTTTCTTTTAAGAACATTCCAAAATTTCCAATACTTTCTCTGAAATTTATCCTGTCTTCAAATCGCATGTTTTCTGCTTGGAGGTTTAAGCAAAGCCTTGTTTATTCTTTGCAATTGTATTCACCAGCCAGGAAACAAGCCAACTTGTTTCTGATGGACAGAGGGAACTACGCCAACTTAACCATGTTTACAATTGCTTTTTGCCATCACATCATCGATTCCTAGGAACTCAAAAGATGTATGTGCTTTTGGCTTACTGTTTTTTTTGCATTTCTCTTATTTTTTATTGTGTGGATTATTGTGTGGATCATTTCATCCCTCTGTTAGTGGGGAGCTGTGATTAATTTGTTGTGCAGTGTTTTTCTTTGACCTTCAATTTACTGTCATGGGGTAGAGAACTCTGCTGACAGATTGCACCCTCGCCAGCCCTTTTCTCATGTTTTGCTTAGTTACAACAAATGCAGATTTACAACTTTAGACGAAATGCACGGTTTCATAAGAAGGAAAACAGATGATAATTTTAGTATTTAGATGAAGAAGCAAAACAACCTTGAATAAAAGATGAATATTGATTTTTAAAATTTGTTTACCACAAATTGCAGAATCGCGCATAATTTCATTTCATTGCAGATTTGCTAATCATGTGCTGATGGAAATTGGCCATAAAGAACACACTTATTTTGAATTTTAGAATTTAAATAAAGTGAACTTTTAAAAATTTATGCTAAGATAATAATTCTACAACTCTTTTTTGTTTGATTTCCTAAAATTCTTACAAAATGCCAAATTTATGATGGTGTAACTGGTCGTTCCTGCACTTGAAACTGAGGTCACATCAGTGGTGAGGTGAGTGGTTTTCCTAAAACTGCTGGGATCCATCACCTTATTTACTAAGTCTTTCCTTAGAGATGTAGTACATTCAGTTGATGCTTTCTTGGTCATGATCATACTCAGGTGTTCCTCTCTTATGTTCACCCCCTCAATTCAGCTGATGCTTACTGAATGCTCACTGTATCCCAGGCACCAGACTGGCATGCACAAAGGGATACATAGCCCCTGACCTCAAGAAGTTGGCAGTCTAGCAGGGAGACAGACACATAAACAGATCATTAGAATACAGTGCAGTGAGACTGTGATTGGATTTGGGGTGTTTCAGAAATTCTTTAATCACACATTTCAGACAGTCTCTTGGGTCACTTCCACAGATGGCTCATTTCCTCCATTATGTTTTGATCCATCTTAATTTCATCTTGTAGTTTCAGTTCACCTTACTTTTCTCATTTCTTTTTTGACCAGAAAAATCTCCTCAAATACAGTGCAACCTTTAAAGGTAAAATGGAAGATCCCTATGTGCAGACACAGACATGTCCCTGCACTGATAAGAAAAAAATGTCATTTGCCTTGGCAGGCTCCGGATGAATCCCAATTGTGAAAATATATATTTTTTTAAATATATGAGATATATAAATAAATCCCATTGGATACTTGCTATATATATAGCATATATATCCAATATACTTGTATTTGATTTGAACATATTTGAAAGAATATATATGCCCATCTGTTAGCAATGGCTACTTTGGGGAAATGGGTTGGGAAAGAGAGAGGCTTCAACTTTTTGTTTCATAGAACTCTTCTCTATTTTATCTTTTTAACTTAAAAATGTCTTCAAATATTTTGAAAGAATAAAAATACTGGTTAGCTCTCAGTTAATGCAGACCAACCCCAAATCAATGAAACTAAACATCCTCCTTTGAAAACTTAATCCACTTTACCATCTTAATGTCTCCCAAACCCAGCCTGAATGTTTCCATGAAGTCAGACTTCCCTAATACTGAGCATATTCCTTAATGTCACAAGTTGACATGTACTGGCAGTGTTTCCTATGCACACTGGGAATCCAGCAGAGAAGAGAGTGGCACATCCCCTCACTCCCACTGCTTTGGTCATGTCCTTTTCTGCTCTCTCTCTCTGTGCTCTTCAAGGCCCACCTCCTCCAGGAAGCCTTCCTTTCCTTCTCCCTGCTCTGAATGGTAAAGCATTTGGTTTATGTGAGTCTTGAAGAGTCATACCACCTAGACTAAAGATTGTAAGCGAATAGCAAGCACATCCTCTACGATTTTGTACTTTTAGCCTTAATTTACTAATCATGTGTTTCATGAGTACATGAAAACAGAGAAGCTGGTGCAACCCACAGACTCCTGAAGTGTAGCACAGCTACATTAATATGTAATGATGCAAATAACCCATTTATGAACAGTGTGATGAATTCGATGAAAGAGAAGTAGTGTGTTCTGAGGACGTATACCAGGGCTGTTGAACTGAGGGTGGGTTTGGAAAGGTTTCCCTGGGAAGTCATGTTTAACTGGGATTTGAAGGATAAGATGAGGTGCTTAGTGGGAGGGTCCCAGATGTGAAGAAACATGGTTCACAGGAGGAAGTGAAAGATTGTGGCGATAGCTGAAACCTGGAAGGCACAGGAGTAACCGGAGGCTAGAGAACAAGGATCAGACTGTACATGGCCTTGAAAGTCACCTTAATGAGATCGGACTTCATTCTGTGAGCAAGGGGCTGAGGATTAGATGCTTTTCACTGGAGGAAGGGCATGATCACACTTGCTCTTGAGAAAGGCCTTGCTTGCTGATGAGAGAGAATGGATTAGAAAGAGCCTGCGTGATTCCAGCAGTACCCAGTCAGCATGCACTCAACTATTTGTGGGTTGATTGCTAATTGAGTGAAAGCTTTCCCATCAGGTTAACAATTCCCTTGACATCTTTGTCTCTCACCATCCATCTGGTACTTTTTCCTATGGCCTCTTCTCTATCAGTCTTCAAATAGCTCTGGAATTATCCTCTTTTAAAAAGGGGAAACAGACTTAAACATGTACTTCCTAAAAGAGGTTGTTACTCTGCACCCCCCCACCCCGCACCAGTACATGTATGTTAAAAGACAACCAGTTCCATTTTTGTAATCAATGAACTGTAATTATGAACCATGATACCACTTACCAGTATGGTAAAAAGCAAGAATAACAAGACCTAGTGTTGCCAGGGACTTGGATATTCTGCTGGTGAGCATATAACTTCATTCTCTCTGTGGAAAACTGGCAACATCTCCTAAAAATGAATATACTTTTACTCGATGACTCCGCAATTGAACCGAAAGACATGCCAAAGGAAATTCATGACAGCATTACTGATAATTGCCCCAAGCTGAAAACAGATATAAACACAGATAAATTGTGGCATCTTCTCACATAAGAATACTACAGAGCATTGAAAAGAAAGGAACTACACCAACAATATAGAGCAAAAATCTAGACAAAAGAAAAAAATGCTGTGATCTAATGACAAGCAAATAGGCAAATTCAATCGATGTATTAGAAATCAGGGCAATGATGTGGTAAGGAGCGGGGAGAGATTGGGAAGGGGGATGGGCATGTGTGGGTGGTAAGTTCTGTCTGCGGCCTGGTTGTTCCACAAGTATGTTTGCTTTGGGATCAATCATTGAGCTCCACCCTTAGAATTTGTGCACTCTTCCGCACCTAGACAGTATTTTAATTTTTTTAAAAAGGGAAAGCAGAGAAAACCTAAGGTTCCATCTCAAGGTAATAAAAATATTCAAGACGCCAAATTGTCATTTCTTTCCCCACAGCCCTTTTTCCAGAGTTACCGCACTAGGGATTGCTACATGCTAGTAGGCTGCAATGAATTTTCTTTTTGAAGGAATCTCTTCGTGTCTTCCTTTTTTTAACCTTGGTTTCGGAGACATCATCTTTTTGCTTTTTGCCTCTGGATCATGATGTTGGATAGTTACCTAGCCCATTCATTTAATTCGCCTCCAGGAATCCTTAGCATTTTCTTCCTTTTTCTAACGCTTATCCCCTGGGCAGATACTCCTGCACACTTTACTTTGCACATTTTAAATTGTTGGTAAGAAATGGATTTTAGTTTTGCAGCTAAAAATACAATACCATTATATATTTTTAACAATCCTGGCTTTGCCACATTGATTTCACTGAGCACCAATGGGAGAGCAAAGATTTTTTTTTATACTTCAATGATATAGCTCCACCATGTGTACTGATACTTCCATGCTAGTGTCACAGAATTCATGCTTCTGTCTGGAGTTGGGTAACCAGTGGGTGAATTGCCTTAACCTTTTTGATCTCAATTTTCTTGTTTATAATGAGGGTGATGACAGTTCTCTCCTGTTCTGGTTGTTATGGGATTTAAATGAATGCCTGGCATAGAATAGTTGCTCAATAAACAGAAGTGATTCTCACAAGCCCACTAAGGCAAGAAAGATTGTTGATTTGCACCTGTAGACCACAAGGAACCTGTTCTTTAAAGGAGGCGATTTGTGGAGAATAATCGGTGAACGTTCTACCTGTTCCTACTGGAAAAGTAAATGTTTCTCTAAAACCTCAGTCAGCCCTAACGAAAGATCATACTGATTTAGTGACAGACACAAATAAAACAGATAAGGCTACTAAACGTTTTCCTTCTTTTAAATCGAGGTGATTATACTGCTGACAAGGACTAGGGAGTGAAAAGAGTGCTCCATATCTTAGAGAATCTTGTAAAATGCTTTAACAAATATATAAGAATCATATATAATTGGCACACACTTTGTTTGAATGCAAACACTGCTGTTAAAGTGGTGCTTAAAAACAGTTTGTTGGCCTTCTCTTCATACAGGAGAAACATTTCTCTCGTTTACACTACTCTCTTGCTTAGCAAACCCTTATTTATCCTATAATGCAAGCATAATCTGCCCAACATGTCCAAATGCCCACAGATTCTGAGTTAGTGGAGTCTGAATTAGCAGAATTTTAGGCTGTATCTCCTGGAGACATGCATGTGAAAATAACCCATTCCAACAGTTTTAAGGACATGCTAAGAAAATTTCCTCTTTCTCCCTTTTCACTTCTTCCTGCGTTGTGTCATTCAGTTCTAGTTTTCAAAGGAGACAAGGAAAAAAGACTCGAATATGTATTCTGAGGACATTTGAATAGTTATTTATTGAGAAGCCACAGTTTTCCACACTTTCATAACTGTAGGCTTTATATAAGGCAAAAGCAAGATGGATCCACTAGTTTACACAGAAAGAAATAGCTCTGCAGAGGACCCCAGGGTCATGCAGTTACAGACCAAAATGCAATGTACATGACAGATATAAAAAACAGTGTGGAACAAAAAAATTTAAATTATGGTTACAATCTACGGAAGGTAGTATTCATATCTTATTATAAACACATTTATAACCTAGGGTTGTAATTTAAATATTCAGGTTTTCTTTTTTACATACACGGTTATTGAAACACAAATGCAAAATGTAACATTTAATAAGATGGACTTTGACAGAAGACAGTTGCTCTGAACTGTGCTTGATGTTAAGTCATATAGGATCCCCCGTCCCATGGCAATAAAGCGCATCAATCCATTGGTACATAGCTGCCCACTTTTGGCTATATGGATAAATGAAAAGCTGTGTTAACAAGGACGCCAGGGGTTCATTATTTAGTTTTCAGGGGGCCATAAAGAACCAAAAGTTGGTTGTTGGAGACTTGCCTTTTGTTTTTCAAAAAACAAAGCAGACTATGTGTCTTTTAAATTATTGTACTCCGTTTTATATAACTGGCATCCACATACGAGAAACAAAGAAGTCAAAGTACTTGACGTACTTGCTCACCTCCATTTACCGTCAGTGCACACATAGTACATTAATGAAGCATCATTTAACTTTGCTGATAACAGGGACACGCCTAGCAGGTGGACTATGTATTCTCCATGAACGGTATTTAAAGAATGGTGCTCCATATTGCTTGTAAACATATAGACATGGAATCAGGAAATCGTAGAGTCAAAGGTCATTTGCTAATAATCTTGGTACCACGTAGCTAAAATGGCGATTGTATTGGTAAACACCTCATGGGCATGGTAGTTGACAGAAAGTTCCCTAGTGGGGTTAACTAACAGACTAAGGACATGCATTGATTACAGGACTCTGTCCTCATGGACTCTAGGCTTGAGCATTCTAATCGTCTTCTTCATCTTCTTCATCGCTGTCCTTCATGCTGATGCCCTGTAGGCCGCCGCCCTCACTGACTGATGCGGTGGCTTCCTCTACAGTAAGACGGTTCCGGATGGTTTCATAGGTCTTGCTGTTTAAGGTCGAGTCCAGGACTCCTTGTAATCGGAAATCTCTATAGGTTTTCTAAGAAGGGAAAAGATGCAGTGGTAAGGGAGACCTCATTTCCATGAAGGGGTGGGAACAGGACTAAAAATACCTGTAGATGTGAGAACACTGACCTTTGGCTAAGTGTCACACTTTATGCATTGTCAAATGAAAAGCCACCAAGTGCAGACTGTACTTGCTCTGAGAACTGAGATTCATTGAATGACAGACAATGAGAAATTGTGACAGGATAAACTGTATTAGATGAGACAAAGCAGAGAACATAAGCTTGTGTTTATTCAGATCCATAAAGGAAAAATGTTCCATAACTGTTTTGGTTCCTTTTTTTTTTTGGGTCTGTTTTTGTCTCTTAGTTAGTAGCATATAATATGATAGACAGTGTAAGGGACTATAAGATTTAATTAATGGATCAAATGATTATGGTATTTTGTGATTTCTGTTGCAGTCTGGTTTTTCGTATTTCTGAAGCTGGTAACTGCGTATCCCTCTGTCTCATTCACAAGACAGACATATGTATGTTGGTATATGAAACCTATCACGGGCAGCAACAATTATGGGGAAGATGGAGTGCTAATGCCTCATCAATATGTTGCAGACATGTGACTCATTTCTCATGTCCTTGGGAAAGGAGTGTATCTATTCCGCATTCACAACTTCATGGTCTCGCGAAAGAAATTTGGCTCTTTTTCAAGAACAATGGTCTGGTATTACCGTACCACGAAATCTTTCTTTGTTCCTTCAGGCAATTTCTCTAGGGTTTCCTTAGGTATCCCAGGGACTGTTTTTCTAGAAATCCCTTAGCGTTAATTGAACATGACCAGAAGCATCTGGCTGTTGTCTACTTCATAGAATTTTTTTTTGAAAAAGGTCTCTCTCAAACTACAACTCTTCTCATCACACTGCATATCATTTCAGCTACCAATTCTGCTGTTTGTTTCTTCTGTTGATACGGAAAAACTTGCTCGAGGGGCAAGAGAAGGCATGTTAACATACTTTAACACCACTCCCATTATAATTTCTATTTCTTACTGTCCATCTAATGCAGACATAGTGTCAACAATCACAATGTCATCCACCCTTGAAGGCCACATGTGGTAATGACTGCTGAGTTAACTAGTAAATGCAGTTCAATTCTGTGAAGTCCAAATAATAGAAGATTCTGGAGAGGATGACCACATGTACCCTTTGCCATCATGCCTGATTGTCTCAGCCTGAATATTCAGAGCACCTTTTTCACCTTTTAAAAGTCACGTAATTTCAACACCAAATTTCAAGATCCTCATACTTCTGGGTCCAGTTGCAAAGTTCTTCTAGTTGACTCTCCCAAGTATTTAGGTAGCTACCTAAACTGTGTCTTCATCTTGAGGGGAAGGCTAGGAGACTAAGTAAATCCCAGGTATGGTATAGACTAGATAGCCAGGAGACTAACTTGATTTTTCAGGGGTACTTTTCAGTCAGTTGTTCTGTTGCCACAGAGAATAATGTAACTGTTGATAGAATATGATGGGGGAAAGAAAGTACTTGAGTATTTGCCCATTCCCCTTTTTTTCCCCAAATTCCAGAGCAATGTTCCTCAGATAGATTCTAAGTGCCCAAAGGCAGAGACCATCTCCACTCAAGTTTTAAATTTGTGATATACAAATAGGGGCTCAACAAATATTTACACAATGTGGGATGAATGGATAAAGCTTGCTGAATAACGAATGAATGGATAAGTAGGTGAATGTGGAGGCAGGAGAGAAAGTCCAGTATCTTTACAAGTTTGTTTTGAAGAGGAGATATCTGGATAACATAATTGGTAAAAAATTCTGCTTACTACTTCCATGCCATGATTCCAGATAAGCCAGGTCCTCTTTTGGCAAAAGTGAAGGAGCTCCTTTGGCACTGATACCTCTGTGTCCCTTCTCTGTGGTTTAGGTCTCTCATTTGTGTGTGTGTGTGTGTGTGTGTGTGTGTGTGTGTGTGTGTGTGTGTGTGTGTGTGTAGAATGCTAAGAATATACCTCCTCTTGGACTTAATTATGTTGTCTTTTCATTTCTATTTAATCAAGGTCAAAAAGAAAAAATTCTCCAAAGTGTATACATTCCCAGAAACATGAAATTCAAGTGATCAGAATCAGTGACTAGTGAATTTGTCTTACGGAATTTAAGTAGAAAAAACATCAGAATTAGACTGGTCCTGCAGTTGAGTGCCTAGATTTCTTTTGTAAATGCTTTAGTACACTGCTGCCTATAACCTTCCCTAGGTGGACTCTTTATGAGATCAAATGCAGATGATAATAATTCTTCTTAATTACACTCAACGGAACAGTAATTGGTTTTAAGTTAGCGCTGGGTTAGAGGCGCACCTTCAATGAAATGGTGCTAATCCGAAAAAGACTAAGAAACGGGGCAGGGGTGGGGGTGGGAGGTGGGGGGGGAGGGAGGGGGAGACTTTTGGCAAACTGTTAAGAAATAGAAATTCAGCTACCGTCTATTGTTAGAATATTTTAAAGGAGACTTTGAACGAGATTTGCTTTGAATGAGATTTTTGCATACAACTGTTTTAAAAACCTCTATGGCGAACCATCAAATGGAAACTGAAATGATCAAAAACGTATTTACCCCCTCCTGTGATCTTATTATTTCATGTAAACCACTGAGATTTCACGCTGAAATAATTATCATTAGTCCAAGGCGCACACACAAGAACAGGGAAAAAAGCTACTTTCAGGGTATGTTATCTCACCTTTGTGATCCTTTACATTTGATTGTATACACGCATTGTTAAGAGAAACTACTTCAATTAACTATGAGAACAATATTGATTTGCATCCTGATAATGATCACAGGACATATTTAGAAACTGCTGTCGGTAAATATTTCTATTAAATTAATGGGGGCAAATTTTTCTTTAATTAAACCATAAATGAAATTGGTAATTGATGTGATTAACATAGGGGTACCCAAAGATAGCTTTTGACAGTCTAATCAGGCAAAGGGCACAGTGTCTCCTGCAGTAATTTTTTCTACAGCAAATACATATTGCTCCAGTCTGGAAAAAATGCCAAATTCCTATTTATAAAATTTCCCTTGGATATCTGAGTAGTAAATTAACTATGCCTCCCCAAATGATTTCATAGGTTTTTCTGAAATAAGATGCTGTCTTAGAAATCATTTTGTTTGAGGTGTAAACTAATGTTCTTTGTGCTAAAGAAGTTCTGCAGCTTGCCAGTAAAACACAGTAAGCTATTTGCAAAGAAGAATAATCATTTTTTTCCTTTTACCTTTACCATCCTAATTAGTGTTTTCAACTGATAAATGTGAAGCTGTAAGTCCATCCGGTCCGTCAGCCAGGTGCAGATCACATTCATGGAGCTGTTGTACCATTGCTGAAAAAAGAGACAGAAGTCCTCCAGCCAACATGTCATGGAGAATTTATAGAGCAGATTGGGGACAGGCCCGGTTTGAGCACCCTGCTCTATTCCAAAGGAAATAAAATGGTTAGAGAATTAAGAGCAGAGAGATTATGAACATCAGTTGACACAAAATTTTCAGTGTAAAAATGGTTAAAGAGAATTTTGCGAGCCTAGAGATCAGGAACATTAATTGACACAAAATTTTGAGGTGAAGATTCTGTATAATGACACAAAATCACAAAGTGTCCGTCTGGACTTTGTATCTAAAACAGAACTTTCCCCCTAGAGACATCTTATACAATTAATTCAGAAGGACCATCTTTTGCTCTTCTGATCGCCCTTGTTGCTGGTTAATTTTACTCATTTGAGATGGATTTCCTGATGCCATTGTCTCGGGTGCACAGGAAGAAGGGGGCTCTCCTCTGAACCAACTGGTGCCATGTGCTACTTACCTTTTGAGAGATACAGACCTTGTCTGCTTAGGACAAGTCTGGGGATCAGACTGGGAGCCTTAGACATTTAGGGTGAAGCCAACTTTCATTTATTCTGTGGGGCAGTCAGACAGAGACAATGAACGAAGGTTTCTCTTTAAGGGCCAAATTGTAGCCTGGGCAGCTTATGTGCCCTCATGTAGGCTGCGCAAACTGTTTTAATCTTGACACCAAAAATTATGGAAGATAGAGAGAAAAAAAAAAACAACAACCATCTACAAATGAGCTCATTTCAAGCTGTTGAAATCATACTTCCCCTTAAGGGGGTTAAATTTTGCTTCTTGTCTGTGAAAAATGCTTGAAGCTGTGTCACTTTAGACTGCCACCCCTGTGGTGCAGGAAGTCTCTTGCCGTCTAATTTTGCAGCACTGCTCATACATCCATAAATCTCACTCGGAGACATATGAACAGTGTTATGAAGTGTCAGTATGAAAAAAAAAATCTCATCTTTTAAACTTCACCAGGTTTCATTACGCATTGCCGCTTATACCAAACAATTTACAAATAAAATGAAAAGGTGTGGATGGACTTAGATATTTACTTATGGGGCATCTATATGAACTGTGCACAGAAAAGATGTTAAAAAAAAAAGAGAGAGCGGTTAGAGAATTGAGCTGATGCATAGTCTCATGCTAACCAACACACACACACACACGCACACACACATGCACGCACACATTGCACACCAGTGGGGATTTGAAAAGCATAAATAAAAACATGTTTCTGAGGGTAACTCCACCCTTTCTCACCTAAAGATCATCCAAAATCAGTTTATGCCTAACACTCACAGTTTTTCCAAAGCCTTGTTTCTGACTTAATTTCTTTAAAAAAAAATTAATTTGGGTTTTTACTTGCAAGGTAGAACTGCCAAGTTTCACCTTGCAAGAAACGACAGTCTCAGCCATGGCGTGCCGAAGCCCTCTTTGCAATCTTTCATTTCTAGGCTCCTTCCTCATCAGAGCCAACTGTGGCTCTCCTTGGAGCCCAGCCGCAAACAGGGACCACACTACCCCAACTGAGGCAGCATTGCAGCCTCACAGCCAACGTCTGCTCTTTTAAAGATCATGGAGGCGAAACTGTCAGTTTTAGGAACCTTCTGTCCGTCCCAGGGCGCAGGCGGGGTGGGGGGTGGGGACTCTTCCTGAGATGAGTCCCGTCAACTCTGCGGAGGGAGGGGTGTGCCAGGGTCAAGCTGCTTCCGGCGGCGTGGACAGGTTTTTCCCTCTAGGAGTGAGAACATTGCACTGAAACTTTGAGGGGGGTGGGGGGGTGGGGTAGCGTTTATTGGGGACTACTTGGGGGCATCTCTTGTCTTGCGATTCTGGAGCTTTTACTGTCATTGCACCTGGGTTTGTTAAGAAACGGGCTGGGGACAGGAATATCACTGGGCCACTGGTGTTTCTCCAGTCCTTCCATACTCTCAGCAACATGGGGATCCCTCATGTTCACCACAGGTCTCAAAGTTGACATTTACTGACATGCAAATAATCTATTTTGAGAATCTTAAGCAATGCACCCCCCTCCCCTGCCCCGGTCATCCCTATCTCCGGGGATTAGAAAATGACCAGGGTGACCTCTTGGCCAAACCTACCAACTTAGAGCCTCAAGATGAATGTATCTCAGGGACACAAAAGAGGAATGTGGCACTCTGGCTTCTAGGCAGAGGTGGCATTTTGCTTTGGCTATGACAACAGACAAATTGGCGCTGGCTTTTATCACTGCCAGCAAGCCTTGTGCAACATGTCTTTTTCTCTTTGCTGAGAGATGTGCCACCTTTCAAGGGGGACAAAAAATGCAACCTCCCTTCTAGTCCCCTCTCTATTTGATGTAAATAGTACCCATTCTTGTAGATGGTGTTGGAGAGTTGAAACTATAAATACAAATGCAGACAATTATCAATACTGTTTCTGCTGTTGAAAGGGTAGGGAGGTAGGAGATGCATGTAGCAATGGATCAGTGTATCACACTCACAGATTCCCACCCCAGGAGAATGAGAGAGCCCTGGAACATCCATGCTTTTCCTCCTGGATCTCACATCTAGCAAAAGAAGTGTAAAAAATGTATGATGCCCCATTGGCTCCACATTTAAAGAGGCAAAAGGGAGTAAGTCTCTCTTTTCCAAACCTTATGCTCAGTAGATGAAATTGGAGGCACTTTTGGATGCTGTAGAGTGCTAACTTGGTTATCCAGAAAGGCGCTTACAGGCATTTGGATGTCAGAGAAAGCAGGAATCACGGTCTTCTAGAACTTTAAAATGTTAGAGGTGAAAGGGATCTTCCATATTATTCTGTGCTGAGGAGTCAATGAAGGTTTGGGGAGGTGAAGGGACTTTCCTGAGATTACACAGCTGATGAGTCCAGAAGAGTCAGTTCTCCACAGTGATTGCTGGATTGAAAGAGCCGATCGTCTAATTGTTCCTCCCCAGAGGTACAGTAGTGTGCTGATCACCAGAGCGGATCTGTGCCTCTTTTCCCAGATCCACATTCAGGGATAGCATACCGATAGCTAAAAATAGACCTCGTGGTCGTTGTTACACCATGGAATCGGCAAAGGCCACTAACCAGGGCCTTCTCTTTCACAGAAAGGCAGTAGTTAAACATTTATTTAGTTGTTCATCTTGTTTTCCACCTGGTCCCCCAGGTCTTGAACCCAGGTCCTTGGGATCTGTGGCCTGTGCTCTTGGCCAAAGGCAGCTGACTAAACCGCTGCTCCACAATCAAACATTTATCAGCACGATTGGGCATTTGGGTTGTTCTTGGTTTTCCTCATGCAGTTCACCGTGCTATTAATCAAGTTTGCTGTATTTGAGATAGATGCTAATACAGCAGATTTGTTATGATTCTTCAAAAGAGGAAATGAATAAAACATTTAAAGTTTTCCCGGTTTTGTTTTCTCTTTGGTTCAGATATATCTTTTCCAGAGATATCCTAACACCTGGGTACTAAAAGTTTGGTAAAGTGTTCTTTAAACTCTTAGAAATTAATCTGTTGAGCTAATGACATGTACTAAGTATTTAAGTATAATCATAATACCTTTGCTGCTTCCCCCTAATTTAGGCATAGTAACTGAGAACTTCCTAAATAAGGTCACCTTAATACTAAACAAAACAAAACACTAGAGTAAGACAGTCCCCGGTACTCTGGGCACCTTTAAATATGCTCTCTGGAATAATTCTTGAAGGGTTTTAGAGCTGGAACTCAAAATGATTCCCTTCAAAACTGTGCCTGCTGGATAATAAGATCCTTGGAAGCTGGGGACTTCTTTAATAACTGCAACCATATCTGAAGGCTCTTTTTAAAAGAGCTGGAAGACTGATATAAAACTATGCCATTCAATTTTTCTTTGTTTCTACAATATAGTCAAAAGAGCATAGGCCTTACCTGCCTTTTACCTGGGTGTGTAATCATGGGCAAGTTACATTCTCAGAGACTCAGTTTCCTGATCAGAAAATGGGGATTAACCAGCCTTTCATAGGATTTTTGCAGACTAAATGAAGTAAATGCTAGTAAAGCTCTCACCGTAGTACTTGGCACCAACAACCTCAATAAATATTGGCCACCACCACCATCATCACCATCGTCATCACCATCACCAACATCTCTCTGCTTTTGTCTTTTCTCTCTTACTCAGTCTAACCAAATACAGTGAGGTAGGGGAGACAGCGGAGCGAGTAACCAGAGAAAACGGAGGAAATACTCGTATTGGACTATCTCTGGAATTGTATGCAGGAGTTTCACAGGGCACATGACTAGCTCTTAGCAATCTAATTTATTACAAAGCTATTTCGTGGTAGCTTATAACCCAAATCTATAAAACTATTCTGGGTACAAAAGCACACTTTAAACTATATTGGCCTAGATTTAAATATTGGATTAAAGGGACACAGACAAATAATGAATAATTTTTCAAACCCCCATATGTATAAATTATAGCTTCAGCTTGGGTTGACTACTTATTAGGTAGATAATCTCAAACAAGTTACTTCATTCTGACCCTCAGTTTCCTCTAGGGTTTAATACCAATACCTACTTCAAAGAGTCACTATAATGTTAAAACAGATAATTTTGTAAAGTGCCCAGCAGAGTGACTATCCTTAGAGACATAAATATTCTTGATCCATTTATAGCGGAACGTAGATGTATGCAGATATACTGAGGTCACACATTCTCCTCTGCAAACACACTGATTTCATGCAGAAAATCCATAGACATAACATATCTCTCCTGTAACACTGGGGTTCACTGCAGCCAGCTTTAGGGTAACGCATGTGAGGCAGGACCTTGCAAGTGTAGAATAAGGTACTATCTTTAATATTTTATTTATGTTGGAGTTTTTACATTTTTATTTTTAAAATATTGTAAGTAAAACATTATTTATATTGATTACTATGTTAGTTTGTTTTTTTTTTACTGCTCTTACATTTGCAATTCAGAAAGTGACTCAATTGCCTCTCCCCTATCTCTGACCCTGGGTTCAGTGTTCCTATGGAAATTCTTTAGGAACTGTAAAATAATATAATTTACCTTCAGTGACACAATACAGGGTTCACAGAAAATGTGGATAACTCCTAGTGAGAAAGATAGAATATTGCTACAGTGATTACTGCTTTCTTTCCTTTGTCTTCAACCATCAAGGACCCCTAGAGGAGTCCAAATCCCCAGTCCCCACCCCTATATCTTGATGTTAATTTGATGTTTAAAGAGTCCTGACTATTTATGATTCATCTGTTTTCAGAGGAGGCCACATAAAATACATGATCAGCAATGGAAACAAGGAACAGAGGCTGAAAGGAGATGGAACCAGTCATTGTACGTCCATGCTATCTAATCCCAAGGGTAATGCTTCCCCTAAAGTTACATAACCCCACATTAGGCCAGATCATTCTATGAGACTTTGGAGTTTACTGTTTTAAACAAAGTTCTACTTTACACAGGTTTCCTTGTACCCCTCCGCTCCCCACCCAACACACACATACACACACATGGAGAGAAAATAGTTAGCTACTCACTGAACACTGAGCCCTTACTATGTGTAAGCACTATGCATAGCATTCTACAAACATTATATAATTTAATCTTTGGGTTAAACTCTTAAGAGGCTGCATAATTAACAGCCTGCTTTGTAGATGAGAAAAGAGGCAGAGAAAAGTTATAAACATAACTTTATGTGTCACACAACTTGTGCATAGTAGGGCAGGCTTCAGACTGGTTATCTGCCATATCTGTATGAGTGTCCCATTCATCTCAGTAATTTAAAGAAGTAATGACTTGTTTGTATAGAAACAGCTCTAGCTCTAGGTTTCTTCTAAGAAAAGTCATTCTTCTCTGACCTCAAAGGAGAAGTGTTGGGTCAAATAGTGCTGTTGAATCTGTTTCCTTCAGAGCATGAGTTTGACTTGGTTGAAAAGACTGTACATTTTATGAGCTGAGGAAGTAGTTAAGAATCAGGGGCATTCCCATGGAAAATCTCTTAACAGACATAAGCAATCAGTGAACGAGAGACAACCATTTCGTAAAGGAAATGATTAGAAAAAATTGGATGGGGCTGAGGACTGACTTTTTTTTTTTTAGCTAGAATCAAGACATTTTTTGATTCTTCCCTATAGCCCTACCTGACTGCCTATTTTGACTTAAGTTGATAACTCAGCATCTAATACTGGGAGAAAGCCATAATACCTGGGCAGGTCAGGGATAAACTCTAAAGAGTGTTGTAGTTGCGTTTTTATTACTATTTATAGTCTCACTTCCCAGATGAGGAAACTAAAACTCAGAGAAGTAAAGTGATTGAGCAAGAGGTAGAACCTGATTCAAGAGGTTGAGGAAAGTAGGCTAGTGACTTAGAGAATGGATGTGAAGAAGACCTCTTCTGGCTTTGAAGCTCGATAAATCCCTTAGCCTATGAGCAGACTGAGTTTTCAAAGAAAAATTTAACTAGAAATATTGCCTTTATCACAGATTTTGAGTTTGAGATAAAAAAGTTATAACTGATCAAAATTTCAGTTCTAAAATGAAATACACATTACAAACTTAAAAATTTTCAGTGAACAGGGAGAAATATGATCTCATGTGAAATTAAGGAAGCTATCAGGAAACTATAGGTGAAACAGTTTTAGGTAGAATCAAAAATCCAAATAAGGTAATCTAGTAAAAAACGCAACTCTCCCTGTATTGATCTTTTCTTTAAAGAAAAATTATATTGAAATATAACCACATATCATAGTGTATCACTTTTAGCAAAACACACACAGACACACACACACACACACACACATTCCCAGCAAAAGCATTTTGCCCCATGCTTACAGTAGAAGATACTATTTTAGCCAATATAAAAAAGAATGCTTTTAGAAATTATGGTATTTGGCCTACGGACCAACAAACACAGTATACCCTCTACCCACCCTGCCCACACCTTCTCTGATTAAAAGCTTGAGACTCAGTCCAATATATTCTCAGCACGAATGCAAGATGAAAGGGTCTGAGTTCTACCATTTTTTTCATAGCTAAATATATATTAACTGGAACTGGCATAGTTAAGCCATATATATGCCAGGCAGGCAAAGTCCTAAATGCCTGGATAAATCATGGCTAAACTCCAAAGAAGTGTTGCAGTTGAATATTATCACTTAAAGTGTCACTTCATGGATGAGGAAATGAAAACTATGAGAAGAAAGTGATGGAGTAGGAGGTAGAGTCTGGACTCAAGATGTTGAGAAGGAGGGCAGGCTACTGGGTGAGAGAATTGACTTAAAAAAGATCTCTCCTGGGTTTGAATCTTGATTCATTCCTTAGCTTCTCTGTGTCTCAGTGTTCTCATCTGCTAAATGGGAATAATAAAACCTACCCAAGGTTATTGTGGGGATTAAATGAATTCATATGTGTGGAGTACTTACA
Source organism: Solenodon paradoxus (assembly GCA_004363575.1). Classification (NCBI taxonomy): domain Eukaryota; kingdom Metazoa; phylum Chordata; class Mammalia; order Eulipotyphla; family Solenodontidae; genus Solenodon; species Solenodon paradoxus. Next base: position 187,641 of record RJWH01002579.1, on the reverse strand, counting down.
AGAAATCCAGGCACATATTAAATTTTAGCTGTTATTATCTTACTTATCCTGCTCCCCAAATATGAAATCACAACTCCTTATGTGTGAGCTATTCAGGGTTGTGTAAAGCTTTTTGAGCAATGCTCCTTCTTTCAAAAATGTCTGAGCCAACAGGTAATTTGGTAACATGTTGGTACCTAACTTGAATTTCTGGAAGAAAAAAAAAACTACTATGAATGCTGGAAGAATTTTATCTTTGCTGGAAAGTACCCTTTCTTGAATTTGACATAGTCATACATCAGAGAAATTGCCTTAGCACCTTGCCTACAGTGTCTAATGAAGAAAGGACATTTTCTTTGTTGGCAAGGAGTCAAAGAGGACAATAATAATTTGACCACTCCCATGTGACTAAGTTCCTTACTTTGCTTTTTGTGACAAGAGTGGGCTATTGTTAATCATGGGAAAAAAAACCCACAACCTAGTTAAATGGCCGTATTGAACTACTGTAATGAAATCTTTTACATTTGAAACCATCAATGCACATTTCTTCCTTACAATTTGGGTAATTTAAGAGCTTGTGAAGAGCATCATCCAGGGGTTCTTTACATTGCTCCCCAAGAACCCAGAATTTTAGTAACTTAAGTCATTTGATGGCCCTGGGGGTCAAATGGTCGCCAGAGATCTAGTTGTAGTTGGTGTTTTACTCAAGATATAGAGAGGGTTTGACAAAGAAACGTTGGCAAGGTGAAGACATCTATGCCAAGTGGGCAAAGCTCTAAACAACCGCATGCAAGTTTCAGGATTTGTCAACGTTCCCCACGGGCTGAAAAAACACTTTCTAAAGGGGGCATCCGGACGAGTGCTTTTGAAATGGGTACAGAGCTAAAAGATGCAATCTTTTGCCTTCATTGAGTGTTACTGCAATTCAGGGTTTGATTCACCAAAACTTATCTTAGATATGGGTATTTCCCAGTCACAGCTTCAGGATGCTCAGCTAAAAGCATAAAGTCACCAAAATATCAGCCTCCCTAATCAGAGAATACAAATAAGCAGAGTGACCTTCCAGACTGTTTCATATGTACTTTTCAGTTGAGAGTGGGTTGGTTTGTTTTACCTCTGTAATTCTTTGGATGACTAAAAACCATTTCACTGAAATCTTTGCAAAGCTGTTTCAGTGTCATGGCTCTTAAAGGCTGGCAGGCCCTGCACACTGGATTGCATCTTACCTCGGGTCCAGTGCAATCCACACTGAAGTCAGAGGCACCTTGTGGAAACATGGCTCCAGAGAGTATATTTACCAACGACCTGGAGCTAAGAAAATTCAGCTACTCTCTTTGCCTCTCCCCTCTTTTCAAAATGGATAATACAAATGAAAAAATATTTAAAAACTAGATGTAATTATGATGGCTTAAAATATTTACTTCAACAGGAAAATGTATACAAGCTAGCATTTGGGAGCAATATCATTTTAAACACCTTAAAAATGGCTAGCACATTATCTTGATATTCTTTTATAAAAAGAAGCAGTTACCTATTCAGGATCAAATTTCAACTCTCTAAACCTGAAATCTGGAGATAGATCCAACAGCGAGAAAGTCTTTGACATTTCTAGTGAATGATTAGAATGATGAATCCATACTTCTAACCCACATGAGTCCTATCACTATTAGCAACCTAAAGAAAAACACAAGGGAAGTGAAAGTCCTGCAAGAACCTTCTGAAACGGAATCCAGCAGGAGATTTTAATTCAAAGCTACACTTTCATGGGACTGTCTCTCTGAAAAACAGCTTTTTTTTTTTAATGGTTTGATTAACTTGTTGGCAATCTCAGTAAGTAATCCAAGGTAGCCAATGCTAGGCTAGTAGAAAGACTAGAAATTAGTTTGTTGTTTCAGAATAAGTCAGATTGTATGAAACCTAGTAAGTCACAAATCCCCTTGATTCCTACCTACCCCCATGACAATATGACGGGTGATCAAGTGACAGTCTCTAAAAGGCTTTCTTTTCTAATCATTAGCATATATTCCTAAAAATAGCTTGCCATCTTTGAATGAGAAAAATAAGTCAAAGATCCTTCCATAGATATCTACCTACAGATAGGAGGGCATATAAGAAAGCAAAGGCACTGATAGGATTTTTCATGTGTGAATGCTATCTCACCTCAAGTTCAAATACCACCTTTCCACAACCTGAGTAAGTGCTGTTAGAAAAAAGACGGTCATCCAGCAATTCCACTTTTGATGTACAAAGAAAAACAATCTAAAGCAAGATACTACAGAGATATTTGCACACCCATGTTCCTTGCAGTGTTATAGCTTGCAAGAGTCAAGAAGTGGAAGCAACTCAAATGTCCACTGACAGAAGAAAGGATAAAGGAAAGGTGATATATACATTCAATTGAATAGCATTCAGCCTTAAAAAGGAAGGAAGTTCATGTGTTACAATATGGAGGTACCTGGAGGATATCATGCTAAGAAAAATAAGTCAGTGGAAAAAAAAGACAAATACTCTAAGATTCTACTTAGATGAGTATCTGAAACAGTCCCGTTCATACAAACAGAAAATAGAACACTGGTTGCCACAGGCTAAGGAGGGAAAAATGGGGTATTGTTATTGATGGGTAAAAGTTTCAGTTTTACAAATGAAAAGATTTTTTGGAGATTGGTTGAACAATAGTCTGAATGCACTTAACAGTACTGGACTGTATAAACTGAAATGGTTAAAATGTTACATTTTATGTTCTGTTAATTTTACCACGATTAAAACAAAAGAAAGGGAAGTGAAAATCACTTTCCATAATGAAAAGGAAACTTTGCTTGAGAAAGCTCAAAGTCTAGCAAGGGACATATTCTAATCTGGAATAACCAGTCACATTGCACAAAAATCCCCTGAAATTTCCATGTAAGATGAACTGGGCATTTCACTTAATACCAGGCCTAAGACAATATCTCAAGACCGAGTTTTGTGACTGTGAAGAACAAAGAACAAATCTGGTAGCATTTGCCCAGTCATTTATTTGGTTTATTTAAAACATGCCACGGGGCCGGCATTTTTAAATCTGTGAAATAGAATCAAATGAAGTCCAGAGACGAAAACTGAGAATCCTCACAGAGGACTGGGTCCGAACAACAAAAAAGGATGCATTTTCACACTGTGTGACATGTCCCCTCATACGTTTTCACAGAGACTCCCCATCCCCTGGCTGTCTCCCTTTGCACCCCCTCCCTTGATTTTTTGAGAACAGATTTGATCAAGCAGCACTGTCAGCCCTGAGACCTGGTTCACTGTGCCCAAAAGGGCAGCAGCTCTCCCATCCAGAATCACTCCCACCACAACAGACTGATTAAGGTTTGGAATGTGTGTGCAGGAAGCCCTTATTTTAGGACACGATTAAGTAGAATTAGGCTAATAATACAAAGGCAGGCAAAGCTTTTGCCCTTTGCTGAGAAATAACTCCTACGTGGAATAGTTATACTAATAAAAATTATGTATTTCTTAAATGCCTCAAAATGATCTTTGCACCAAGCTTGGCAATTAACACTGCCCCACTGAGGAGCATTTATTCCCCAGGCTAAGGAGGCTTAATCTCTGTGTTAGCTCGACCACTGTCTTCCTTTGGTGAAAATATTGTATGAGGCTTTGAGCTGGGAACGGAAATTTCTGCAAGAGGGAATTTCACAGGAAGCTTAATTCCCTCATCTTAAAGGGTGGCCAGGTGGAAGGGAAGGACAGGGCACCCCCTGCCTGCCAGCCCAAAGGGAGGCTCATGTCAAATATCTTCTTGGGCCTACCTGTTTTGTGACAGAAGGGAAGACGGGAAGTCTTTGCTCTGGGTGGCCTGGACCTCATCTATGGAGGGGATATTCCCACAATGTCCCCAACCCCACCCTCCTCTTCATAGTTGCCATTAATGGGCCTTCTTCTGGACCAGAAGCAATAGATTTCCCACCTCCAAGCCTGGGCAGGAAGTGACCGCTGGGCAAAAGGGGGACACAGACCCTCCTGTCGGGTGCTTTGTCTCCTTGACAACACCCCAGCTGGTGGCCCGAGGAATGGACTTAATTTCTTTTCTTTCTCTGCCCACCCTCCCCAGCCCATACTTCTTTTTCCCTCTCTCTCTAGATGCAAACGTACAACATCCAACATAAAGTTGCCGAAATAGCAATCTTGTCTCTGAATATATAAATTGCAAAAATTGATATGAATAAATCTGCAAGTAGCACACTGATTGTGGCACATTTTATCAAAAAACGGCGCTCGGTTGCTCGGTGGCTGGGGAGGGGGGTGGTGTCATTATACATACAGAAAAACATCTGCAAACTCCCAGTTTCTTTACTTAGAACTGAATGGAGGCATGACCTCCTGTTCCTTGCCATGAACCCTGAGTTCACACTCATATTTTACATGTTACAGGAAGCCACAGCTCGCCCCAGGGGTGCTGCAAACAGACACGCAGAAGCCAGATGTAGCCCCCCCTGCTCCTTAATGCACCTGAAGAAGCCGGCAACTCGACATTCAAAAGCTGACATGTTCATAGCTTAAGGTCACTTCAGATTTTGTAAAGAGGAGGACAAAACCAGGAATGCTTCTAGGGCTGGGCTGTCAGCGGGGAGGCGGAGGGATTACAAGAAACCTGTGACTCTGCCTCTTTCTGCCTTTGCTGGTAGTTTTTTTGTGTGTGAACAAGTGCCATACAACAGATTGAGCCTCGTATAAAGGCCTGAGACTGTGCAAGGGCTCCCCGCTGGGCCTCAGCTGTGCTTGCAATTAGCAATAGGCACGGAGTGATTATTGTTGGGGTAGCGGATGGCAATGCGAAGTGACAAGTTTTATGGGGGAAGTTGGGAGTGGGGATGCTCTGCAAGTTTCTCTTTCTTTCTTTTTTGCTTTCTTTTTTTCCTTGTTCTGCTGAAACTCTTCCTTGGGAGGCTGTAGCCTCCCATTTCAGCGAAAGCTATCCCCCGCCCCCCCCACACCGTCATTCAAAAGAGTCTTAACAAAATGATTGAAAGAATATTTTTCTCGATGCTTCAGAATGCGGGTTTTCTAGGTCAGAGCTTCCTTGCTGCCCTATTTAATGTCAGAAATACCCATTTGCCTCAAATTAGCAGAGATCTTGGAGTTGAGGGCAGGAGATTAAGCATACAAAATTGCTCAGCAGGTGACGGTGGGGTGGATTGGGGGGTTGAGAAGTCTTTAAAACTGACTACAAGACATTATATACTTCTGACAAAAGAACATAGTAATCCTACCTGCTTGCTTTAACCACTGTTGTTTGCCTATTATTATGTGCTTTAATGCTCATGAGAGCAAAACTATTGCTGATACTACTCAATTACCATAGTAACTCACACCAGTGACCTCTTATCACAGGGCTCCAGCTCAGCTGAACCAATCCAAAGAGTTTATGTCTTTTTATTTATTTGAACGATGACATAGACTCGAACTGGAAAGCTCCCCCCTTAGAGGTGACTCCTCTTCGTCTAGGGTAAGAACCTGTTTTGAAATTCTGAGTAAAGGCCTTTCACCTTTCGAATCCAAGGTAGTTCTGAAGTTTATGGATCTGCGGCTGTGAGGCGCCTTCGAAAACATTATAAGACACAGAACAATGCCCGATATAAAGAAAAGAACATGTCAGCATCAAAGACCAGCACCCTACAGGCTGCAAGGGAAGTCCCGTTCCCTATTCTTTGGCGCTAATGGCTCCAAAGTTTAGAAGAGGGGAATCTGGAGATGCGTCACTGGGAATATATATTATTTTATTCGGTGAGGTTAAATGCCAACAGGACAAAACAACTCCTCAGAGGGATTTAGTTGCAAGTTTAAAGAAAAAAGAGTAATACTATCACATACTTTTCCTACTTTGCATTTTTTATTTGGCCTGTGACAATGTTTGTGAATAGCTGTATCTATCTATCTATATGTATTTATGTGTGTATATATGCGTATATACTGTATACTCTGAATATTACTGGCAATTCAGATTCACAGGTCACATTAACATATTAAATTCTCTGAGAAGCCCTGCAGTAAAGAACTCCTTAAGCTTTTCTTGTTCTTTTAAACATATTTGACAAAAGAATCACTTTTCATAAGTTACCTATTAATATCTCTCAGGTTACTCATGTTCCATTGAATCCACTTTGGAAAAATGTTCTATAGTGGTGACATTGATAATAATAAACAAGAAAATAAAAAAACAATTTTTAAAATTTACTTATCACTTATGTGTCGGGCACTGTTATAAGCACTTTATATGGATTAAATTCATTCGGTTCTCCTAACAACCTCAGTTACTTTTGAAATCCTAATTTGCATTTTATAGTATATATTTATGTAAATTCACTTCTCATGAAAAAGAGAGAAAAAGAAATGCGAGAAGCCATATTTAATAAATCTGACTTTTACTTTTCTTTGTATTTTTCCTGCTTCTGATTCCAGAGATCCTGAAATCCAGGAGCTCCCTAGGTAAAGACACTTTCCTGTAACTCCATATCCTATTTAATATCAGCTTAAATGAGGAGCGAGACCTGACCTCCTACAAAATTCTTCCACCTTTGAACTTAAGGTAGCCAAATAACACAATACACCTTTCCTCTCTATCTCTTTTGATTAGCTTCCAGTGCCCTGCTGTCCTGAGAGAAAGAATCCAATTTAGATATCAAAATTAGATCTCTGCTTGCCTGTACACAATATGACTTCTGAAACTGTTGGGTGTCTAACTAATTGAATAAAAATGTAACTAGTGGTCAAACCCTGAATGAAAGATGGCACATGGGCCCAACACCAGCTGTTCTAATACCCCATGGTTGATCAGCAGGAACAATCACAGCAAATCCAGAAAACTTCATTCTGAGACTTCCGTTAAATAGACACGTTTTGTATCAAACACCAGAGGCTGACACCTAACTTTTGCTAAGTGAACTGGGGAACTGTGATGTTTAGGAGAAAAGGAACAGTTCTCTTATGTACCTGGATTTTCTCAGTTCAGATTATTCCTTCCTCCAAGAGACATAAATAACGAGCCCAATGTGATTAAGCACCACTCAGCGTCTAACCAGGCCTTGTCTGCCACCTGGGCTGCCCCCGGCAGGTGTGCCATTTGGGCATTAACAAACTGACCACAGTTAACAATGCCTTTTTCTGGGCCTATTTTTCTCTGGATATGTTGGGGATTTAGTCCTGGGCCTCCCTGTGCATTGAGAAAATGGACCCCCATGCCTTTAGCCTCCATCGTCTCAAAGAAACCTACTGTTTGGAGAAAATGTATAGTTACAATCCCAATTCACACTTTCAAGTCATCGCAACCATTTAAAACTCATTTATGTCAAAAATGAAACTCTCCTTTTGGTATCACCTATTATCCTTACGAGAAGTGTGAATAATTTATCTGCAGACTCTTCTCTGAGCTGTATACAAGGACTTCATAGGTAGAAGGATTCATCCTATGAACTGAATTCGGATTATCCACGAATGGCATCTGCCCACCCCGATTGCTCCTGAGTACCGGAACTGCATTTAGAGCTAACTGCATTAATTCTCAAGCAGATTGACGTAAGCAACTGAATAAGAAATTTGCATACCATATAGAAATGATTATAGAAATCATACTCTAAAATAAGGATTCTAACTCATGTACGGAACAGAAAGATAAAGTGGCATGCCAACTTTGTCTTTTTTAAAAAACGGAGTTGGCTAATCACATTAGGGCTAATTTCATAATTTGCACACATTAAACTTTCTCTAGTCATGAATCATGAGAGTTTTGTGAGTCAAAGTTGAAGTTCTTATGTAAGAAAATTGACTTCAGGGGTGGTTTTCCTAGGCTGAGGTGGTTTCAAACATTATTCTCCACATACAAAAACCAGACCAAACCAAACATGGCCTGCACAGTCATATGATTTCTAAGCTATTAGGTTAAAAAAGTTCAGAGAGAAAGGAAAATGGAATCCTTTAAGGTTAAACCACACAATGGTTTCCAAGCAGAAGATAAAAGGCCACTAATTCCAAAGCAACGACAGACAACTCTAAGTGGGTCCAGAACCTTTGTCTAAAGTCCTCTAGCAGCTTTAAAATGAGATCTGTGTCAACACAGTGAACCTGAGCTCTCTGGGCAATGATTTCTCTGAAGCAAAGCATATGATTTGTAGGAGCCAAAGATGACACTGAATGGTTTCCAAAAAGCAGCCAATGGAGAAGGCTTGGATGCAGGAACTGGAAGGGAGCATGGGCTTTCAAGAGAGGAGAGAGTGGCATAAAGGCAGGAGGAAAGTCGGCAGGATACCAGCAGAGCCTGGCAGCAGGGGAAGACGAGAGGCCTCTCAACTCCTAGGAGAAAGTGTTAGGGCATGTGTCTCCCCTGCCCCCTTGAAAGGAGGCCAGAAAGCAGGTTCGGATGCCGGGGACTCAGGGATGAGAAAGAGAAAGACAAAACACTGATTTTTAAAGGTTAACATGTGTTTCTTCACCATGTACCTCTGGGCTCCGCCTCCCAACGCGCCCTTCCTCTTGCTTTATTTTTAATCTCTGGAAACCATATTCCCTCATACTATTTCTCACTCCGTGTGACTCTATTTTTTTTTTTTCTTCCTCTGTCTGGAAGTTAAAAATCCCACATTTGCCAGATCACTACCATCCCTTATTCTGGGGAGCCCGCCATCCCATCTCTGGCAAAGGCCTAAACCTCAGGTCATTGTCCTTAAACAAGACACACATTCGATCTGGCTGGGGGCCCTCCATATCTGCAGATGATTTAGCCACACCAGCTAGGAGAGAAGTTGCGTCAGGTCCCCCACTGATGCTTTCAGATGGTCCCAGACCTGAGAACATAGAGTTAAACTGTGCATCAGCCACAAGTTAATATGTGCGACCAGGATCACATTGCCTTGCCTTTAAGGCTTCCCCGTCCACAGGCCTCCTCCCCCTTCTCTTCCACAACCACCCCCCTCCCCCTTTTCTGAGGCGACAGAATAAGAAATTAAACACTTGTGGGTTCATTCGAAAGAGTGAATGAAATTGAATAAGCTCTCAGTACTTGAGGCACACAGTGAGCGCCTGAATGGGGCAAACCTCCTAAGTTGAATGGAGTGTCTTTTGGGACCAATTTGTCTCTTTTCACTCTTTATTCTTCCCTTTTTGCTGACAGATGTACAAAGGCGGAACTGCGCAGTGCAGCTTATCCGCATGCACCCACAGCAGCTGTCACTTTTGTCGAGCAAGTTAATCAAGCAAATGCCACCATATCCCACTTTCTATAAGGAACAACATGTTATAGACAGTAGTCTTGCTAGAAAGAGACTTTAACTTTGATTGGCTTGGTTCCCCCACCCCTCCCCACATTACCCCCTTTTCCCCCCAAAAGGAGGGGGAAAGGGAGATTGTGCTCCAGCCAAGGATTGCACTAGGATCATGTTAGATTTAATAATAATAATATTGTGTGTGAGGCCAAAGACTCCTTTGGAGTTCTCTCCTTGGGACTTCGGGATGCCCTGGGCCCGGGTTGAGTGCACCATTGTTGGTGCTGGACTGACAGACTACGTGTCTCAAGTTATAAAAAGAAAAGCTGAGAGCAGAAAATAGTATTACTCTGTGGATGTCTTGGACTAATTTTATTCTCTTTTCCTTTGTAAAGCAGGTTGTGTCATTTATATATTTCTTTTGATAAACCCCCTTGCCTGGCCAAGCTGACAAAGACTCTGCTAAATACATAATAGCATTTCTTTGTGCATCTTGCCGTTAGTGACTCCTTGAAGCTGAATGCCCAAATTTATTTCTAATGTGCACCAACAAATGCAAACATTTCTTCAATTCTGTATAAGCCAAGTGGGGAGTCTTTGAAAGAATTCCCTCACATCCTCATGCACTCCCCCCCGCCCCCTACCCTGTGCCTTGGTCAACACTACTCCGTGGTGTTCAGAAACCACAGGCAGGAGGGAGCGTCATTCAGCAGTGCAGACAGCTGACCTCGGCCACTACCCTTGAGCCCCCTACTCACTCAGAAAATGGAATCCAAAGCAGACATATTTGGAATAAACAAACTCTTTAGAAACAATGCACTTAGACTATTTCCACTAGCCAAGGGATTTGTTACTCTCAAGGGCTGCTAACAGCTGACAACCTATTTGATATGCTCTATAAAGCTTCAATAGAAAAAAAGCTCTTTCCTTTTCTTTTTTCCTTTCCATTTTTCCTTTCTGGCCCTCTTCCTCCCTCCCTCCCTCCCTCCCTTCCTTCCCTCCCTCCATTTCCCTTTTCCCTCCTTCGTTTTTCATCACCTGGTCATATTGTTTATTATGAGCTTTGACTGGAAATAAATCAAGAAAGGACTTCTGGTGATACCTGATCACAAATGTTCACATCATTGACAACTTAAGTATTATTGGATAATGACCACGTAATGATTTAGTTGCAACTGCATTTGTATTATGCATGGATTGTATAACCATGTTATTCTCTGATTTTGGATTACCTTTCCCCTCATGTCAAGTACTGCTGAACTGTGAAACCTCATAGTGCTATTGAAAACTGAGCTATGTGGGTAGGTTAGAAGAGTCAACAGGGCCTTGTAGGAAAATCCTGGGCGTTGTTGTTTAATAATACCACTGTGTCAAGCTCTGCTTAAGGAACTTAAGCTGCTACCCTAAACCATTTATCAGCTGTCTGGGATGTAATAGTATTGTGTTACCATCATTCCCTCCTCTGCCCTCAAATAAACCACAAAACTTTATTCTTGTGGGATAAAAGATCTTAGACAGAACACAGAGGGAGATACAGACTGAAAGCTGAAACCCACCCCTCCGTTGGGCCTAGGTAGAAGTGGTTTTCGCAGCACATATGGTACGCACGATTCCCCACTGTGCTGTGGTCCCTCTCTGCTGAGGATGGAGTCTCACCCTGAAGTGGGCTACAGTCGCACTTCCTAGGACCTAGGTTCCGCTGGGACTCATGGAACTCAAGGACACTGCCAGTGACAATGTCTTCACATTCAGGAGGAGACCTGTTCTGGGCCAGGGGGCAAAGGGGTTGATTTTCATTAAGGGGCCTGCTGGATTAGCTGTGCAACTCCCATCATTGTCAGTAGACAAACCGTGATGAATAAGTTACCTTCTACCAGAGTATCATGGAATAGCAATATGTCTTACATACTGCGGTGGGAAGCCATGTAGCAAACAGTGACTGTGTTACAGCTAAATCGCAGTGGATGCATTTGGAATGCAGAACACTTGGTGGAATTGGGAGCACAAATTAAAAAATGTAGTTTTGTTTTTTTTCCCTAAGACATATGGCTATTTACTTTCATCAGAGAAAGGAGTTTGATCATTCCTAGGCTTCTGAATTTGGTGAAGTTGACTTACCTCTCAATGACTCAACTTGTTCATCTGTAAAAATTAACTTTATGGCATGACCTGGTGGCTAAGGTGTCAAACCCATGCCTGGGGTATAATCCACATACAACCCAAGGTTCTCTGCCCAGGGCTGGGGTGTGTGTGTGTGTGTGTGTGTGTGTGTGTGTGTGTGTGTGTGTGTGTGTGTGTGTGTATGTGTAGCAATTAAAATGAACAACTAAATAAAATGCTTCTTTCTCCTTTTTTGTCCTTCCTGCCTGCTGCCTGCCTGCCTTCATTCCTACCTTTAAAAAAGAACTGACCTTATAAGCAAAGTATGGAATTACATGAATTATTACATGTAAGTATCTAGAAAAATTTCTGGTACATAGATAGTACCCAATAATATTGACTTTTATCAGTTTTAATAACTGTCAAAAAGTAATCATTAGGGCTGCTAAGTGGATTTAAAAGAAATAACACTGTTAACAAGATGATACTATTATCTGCAAAGTATAGTCAGAAAATCTATGTAAATGTTACGGATTTTCTTATTATTAAACAGCCATTTATTAAAACTCTCCATTAATTGAGAACTTCCCATTTGTATTCACCTTTTAGGAGAAAGCTAACCTTTTCCTCTCCCTCAAAAGTCCTCTTTGGGCTTGAACTGGAAAAGTGGCTCTCAGAATGTCCTCTGAGCCAATAAACATTTCAGCTTCCTATTTTTGCAGCAAGGGGTATGATAGAAAAATCACTGTAGCTAGATTTTGGGACGTTATTCTCAATGCATTCCAAGATAGCTCACTCCTTTTCCATCTTCATGACTGTGCAGGGACACTTGGGGTGAAGTAGGGTGAAGCCAGAGCCTGAAAGACCTTGACCCAGAGATTAGATTCTGGTTCATTTGTATGCTCACTAAGGCAGAAAACAGTACTGAGACATTCGGAAATCATTTCAAAAGTAGGAATTGAATCAAAAAAGTTTTCTCACTTGATCTTCAAATTAACCTCCAAATTAAATAGGTCCAAATAATTCATTCCCCATTTAAACAACCAGACCGCTCTATGTTCAAGGTTTCTGGAAAAATCAGGTGACAAATGCAAAAATTCATAATGAAATGCTTCAGGTTCTTAATGACTATTTTCATGTTAGGGTTGGAAATGGAAAATAGCCTGGCAAAGGTAAGCAACCAACTATGAGGGGTTAGAAATTCATCAATACGTGTTTATCAGATAGTCACTGGGGGTTTACATATGCCAGACGCTGGGGTGCAATGGCTGAAGAAATGGGCAACACCACTGTTGGCTGAAGCAGAAATGAAAAAACCAGCTTCAGGAGACAGGGAACCTAGGGTCTTGGTGTCTTGAGCTAGCTCTTTTTGGACCACAGGTTCCTGCTTTACAATGGAAATAAACTTCTCCTATCTCCTTGCAGTGTTACTAGAGAAATAAAAATAAAAAGATTATGAAGTTGTTTATAGGACACATAGAGGGAAAGGCATTAATAGAAAGAGAAACAAACATGTCTCAGTATCTTCTATGCCCTAAATCAGGATCCACCAACCTTATCCATTTTGACATTTTTGGGTCAAATATATCTTTGTTGGGCGATGTCCTGTGCACTGAAGGAGGTTTAACATCTACCCATTAGATGTTACTAGCATTGCCTGCTACCTTCCAAGCTATGACAGTCAAAGATGTCTCAAGACATTTTCCAAATATACCCTGGGTGGTAAAATCACCCCCAGGGGATACATATTATTCAAAATCACTGTTTCTTGAGCAGGCAGGTGCCTGAGCTCTACCTAGATCTACTGACTCAGAAATTTTAGGAAACAGAGAGGTAAGTCCATTTTTTAAATAAAAAAATACAGATGAATAATTCTGATACACACCCCTGGTTAAGAAGCACACATTAAAAGCTAAAACAACATATGTCAATATAAAAAAGAATTTAGCCTTTAGTTGATGGGGTAAGTAATGCCTACAAAGCAAATACCCAGATGCCTAGTTGGTGTCATCATCACCCAGATGAAGATATCCCTTGTCTCAAGAACCTCTCCAAAGAAAAGCACTGCTAAGATTTATAGATAGGGTGCTGGTAAGTCAAGAACGCTGCTAAAAGAAGCAATAATATCTCCTTGCCCATAATGTCTCTTTGCTTGACTCCAGAATCCTATTTCATTCTCTTCCCCCTGTCTGGACATCTATTGATCCTTTCCAGGGCTACCTCCTCTGGGACATGATCCCTGAGACTCATCCCACCCTCCTCTGGCTCGACTTTAGAACAGGTGTTCTTTAGGAAACACGCTGTATGTACATCTTATCTCTTTGCTATTTGCTTTTAAAATCCACGTTGGCATCATGGTATCACTGCTTTTCTCCTCTCTGCTACAAAGCCTCTGTTAGCATTGGGCAAGTATACACGTGTAGGTTTTAACATTAACAACACTACTGAGGATGACAACTAGAAGAAGAGATGTCTCCTGAGTAATTTCCATGCATCTAGCACTGTGTTTTAAAGGCCTTGCCTGATCTACTCCTAATTCACAAAACTAAGTTTTTAACCTGCATTTTTATATAGGGGGAAATTGGAAAGGTTTAAAAATGTTAAGTTATCCAAACTTACATATCTAGTATGTGACATACTGACAAATTAAACCTGTTGATGTTTCACTACAGAGCCTGCGCTTTTAATGCCTGCTTGATATCAAGGAAACAGGACCTTCAAAACTGGAAGAGGAACCTTTTAGTAGAGGAAGCTGGAGAGAGTCATTTCACTGATAAGACGGACGATTTTGTTGATGGACTGAAGTTCTAGGGGAACTGCATGTTGGTGAGGGGTAAGTTCAAAGTGAGAAAGGTAGGTGCTAATGATGCCTTGATTTTTATTTTTTAGATCCTAAAAAGATGGTTTGTCAAAAGCTTGTCAAAAGATGTGTGAGAATACACTTTTAGAGACAGTCTTTGGAATCCTTTGGAGACAAAATGACGCACAGATAATGTTCATGACTTAGAACCATATTTTGAACTCTACTAGCTAATACCATTAAAGACAAAGGATTTCTGTAGGTATAGGGGGTCTCTATTTTTGGATCATTTAGCCTCCATACCACTGACATTTCGAGCTAGATAACCCTTTGTTGGTGGGTCTGTCCTGTGTGTCACAATATGCTTAGAAACATCTGTGGTCTCTATTCACAGATACAAAAAGCATGTTCCAATTTGAAACACCCCAAAATGTCTCCAGACACTGCTGAATGTCCCTCCAGGGTAAAATCACTGTTAGTTGAGAAGTTCTGACCTAATAACTGTCTTTTTTCATTAACAGGATGGTTTTGTAGGCCAAATAATGAAATTTCTGAACAAAAGGGAATGATACTGTTTATCTTTAACAAGTAATTTAGAGAATGTCACTAGAAAATAACTCATGACTTGAACTTTACTATTTTACATATTTTCTTTCCCAAAAAGTGTACACAAAAATTATAGGGGTTTTTATATCTTAGTTGGCACATAGATCTGGTAATTAGTAATACTCCCGCCCTGGGACAAGACTTGAGGTTTGTTGGTATAAGTGGCATTAGTCCAGCAATGGTTGGAGTGAAAAATTCTGCCAAAGGCAGTCAAGGCAACTCACTGTGGCAAGTGACACTGTCATTATAAGTCTTCTGAACTACGAATATTCAGAATGGGGACAAACACTAGATTCCATTAACTGGATTTATTTTTCGTCAATGTGACAGAAGTTTAACAAAACTGGACATGATTCACTGCTCTCTTGTGAATTGGAAATTTTGGAACATATGAAGGATTTAAGTTGAGTCTTCCATCCTGGTTTTTGGACACACAGAAATAACTTGCAGCTACCTCGTGGAAGGAACAACTGTTTTAAAGACCAAGGTCCTGGTAGAATTATAAAAAGGAAAGAAAAGAAAAGCATCTGCATGAGGGCAAAATGGGAATCCACACTTCTGATCTAAGACACTGTTCTAGATCCTTCCTTTGGCTCTGCATGGATGGGGCTGTTCCGGGGAGAGCCCCTGAGAAAGGTGAAGAGTCCTGGACGTCTACATGCATTTCTCATTGCTGTGTGCAGTCTCCAAACATCATCTACTTCGGAGACTGGCTCAGCTCCCAAGCTAACTCGGGGGTTGCCAAATAGACACGTAGTTATTGTTGTTGCCACAACATACCTCATTGCACGTGGGTGGTAGTGGTGGCAGAGGGACACTGACAGGCAGAAACGTTGGGCTCCCTCGTACTTATTTAGCATGACTATTTTTTTCCTGGTTCATCCAGATCAGTAGCTCTAAAAGAGTGGTGATTTGCTTTACCCCCCAGGGACAGTTCACCACATCTGGCTTGTTGTTGGCTATTACAATTGAGAGGGCTCTTACTGGCATCCAGAGGGTAGAAGTCAGGGATGCTACCCCACATCCTATAATACACAGGCCAGTACACCACAGCAAGTATTACCTGACCGAAGGCCTCAATATTGTCAAGGGTAGAAATTTTGTTCTAGATATGTTTTCAGACTCAGATTTGTGTAAGGACATCTACCACATCAAATATCATACACCATGGTGAAAACCTGAAAGCATTCCCATTAGGATCAAGAACAAGACAAGGTTGCCACTACTTCTTAATTTAGTATTAGAGCTCACAGAACAATTAGATAATGACTAGAAATAAAAGGACTCCAGACAGGAGAAGTGAAACTATCACTGTATTTACTGATGACAGGATAATATTCATAGAAAACCCTAAATACTCTACCAAAAACTATTAGAGACAATAATGAGTAAAATGGCAGGCTACAAAATAAATATACAAAAATCTGTTGTACTCCTATATGGAAACAAGATAGAGGAAAAAGAAATTAAGTAACAGTTCCATTTACAATCACATCCGAAAGAAATAGCTAGGAACAAATTTAACAAAGAAGGTGAAGGTCCTGTACCATAAAAAATTGCGAGATAATGTTAAAAGAAACAAAAGACACACAGAAAAATATTCTGTGTGTATGGAAACACAGATGGGCAGAATTCATATGATTCAAATGACCATCTTATTTAAAGCAATATACGGATTCAATGTAATCCCTACTGAAATTCCAATGATAGTTTAAGGAAATAGAACAAATATTAGTAAAATTTATATGGAACCACAAAAGACCCTGATTAGCTAAAGCAGTCTTGAGAAAAAAAGGAAAACGAAAGCATCACATTACCCAACTATACTACACAGTAACAGGAGGTAAAGCAATATAGTACTGCAGCAAAAAGAGATACACAGACAAATAGAGTTGAGAGTCTAGAAATAAACCTACCTACATAAAGACAACTAATCCGTGATAGAGGAGTATAACCATGCAATGTAGAAAGGAAATCTCTTCAACAAATGGTGTTTGGAAAACTGGACAGCCACAGGCAAAAGAATGACATTGAATAACTCTCTAAGTTCACACACAAAAATAAACTAAACATTGGATGAAAGACTAGAATGTAAGATCTGAAACAATAAAATACATCAGGAGCAAACTGTAGGCCATATATTCTATGACAGCAATCTTAAAGCAAAGGAAACAAAGGGAAAAAATGAAAGGAATCTTATCAAATGAAGATACTGAAAAAGAAAAGAAAATTTCAGCAGAATGAAAAGACAGCCTACTGAATGGGAGACAATATTTGCATATCATATATCCTATAAGGGGTTAATATCCAAGGTATAGAAAAGACTCATCTTACTCAACAATATAAAACAAACAACTGCCATAAAATGGGCAGAAGAGCTGAAGAGATACTTCTCCAAAGAGGATATACAGATGGTCAACAGGCGCATGAAAAAAATGTTCTTCATTACTTATTAGGGAAATGCAAACCAAAACCACAATGAGATACCATCTCACACATGTGAGATTGGCTTACACCAAAGGGACTAGTCACATCATGTGAAATTAGGAGTCAGAAGGAAAAGGACAAACACCTATATGTGGAATATAAGGAAACAACAACAAAAAATGAATGGATAAAACTAAATGATAAAAACGAGTGGTTTCCATAGGATATGAGGGTGGGGGTGTGAGTACGGGTGGAGGGAGTACAGGGGGTAATGGTGGCTTTATTGTTTTTGGGTTTTTTTGACATTCTTTGTTTAAAAGAATTAAAACAAACCTCCGGGCTGTAAACTATTCGTGTGTGGTGAGATCATTTTACTAGTTTCCATCAGGTTTGAAAGACAGAATAAAAAATATCAGACTATATTACCTGGAGAGTAAATATTGCTTCAAAATATGTGTTTCACTGTGTGCTTGTTCTTATACACGTGCGCGCATGGCTGCAATTGTAAAATGTGTTTCTTACTATGAGTTGTGGGCAAATAAGTCTGAATTCACTGATCTTGTCCAGCACTTCTCAAACTTCTAACATGCATTTGAATCAACAGAGGATCTCATTAAAATGCAGATTCAGGTTCTTTGGGGAAGGTGGGTAGACCTGAAGTCCTGCACCTCTTACAAACTCGCAGGTGATGCTGCTGCTGAGGTGAGAATACACTATGAATAGTAAGAAAGTAGACTGTGCTAAAAATTATTCATTAGAAAAAATAGAGGAAATGACGATGACTCTAGAAGTGGTTAGGGAGGGAGGTCTTTTGTTAGTTGCCTCTACAGAACCTGGCAGGCAGAGAAATAGTTACTTGGTTAACTAGTGGAAGGTATTTGAAGATTTGGTCCATCTCATCTCTTGAAATGCAATATGTTAATATTTTTCCATAAAAAGTACTGTGGTTACTGTATGTGTATGTGTGTGCACATCCGTGTACACATGTGTGTAGGTACAACATTTTGTCACTTACTGACTCCATGCCATAAGACTGCTGCAAGAAAGCAAATACCAAACCTTTTCTAAGACACAGAAATTTTGTGTGGGTCACATTAGCAAGAATACTGTAACCTTATTGCAACAGAGCAGTCAGCCTGGTTTCTTAGAAGGATTAATGGAACATTCTCCCCTGGAAAAGAAAACAAATTAACTGTATTCACCAAATGTCTCCTAGAACTCAGAAAGCTGTTCTGATAAAGGCACTTAACAAACTCTTTGGTACACACACAAGCTCCAGAGAAAAACTTAAGACTGTTTTTTTGCTTGTCTGAAAGTAAATAAGACCTGTTTCTAAGAATGACCTTAGAAGGAAGCAGCTAGATTAGAAAAGCACTATTAGAAGTCATGCTACTGAAATGCAAATTTGTAAGGATGATGCTAATAAAAAGTAAACCCTCAATTCCTTTTGGATAGTAATAACCCATTTGAAATAATTAATCCAAAGAACCCAAATCTATTAATGTCCCCTTATCTTCTCTGCATGGAGGATTGATGAAACCTCAAAATACCGAGGCGTGGAAAGAACCATTCCTGTATCCAGTGAAACAGAGATGTACTTCTATACCTAAAACTTCCAAAGTAAAATAATTAATTGTATCATTCACTTGTCATTGTGAAGAACAAGGGGCAAAAGAGGATGCATATTTAAAGGTTTATATCAACATGATTAAAATGGCCACTGTACCTAAAACTAAATACTATATATATATTATATATATATATTATATATATACACACAGATAGATACTAACATTTGTACAGAACCATAAAAAATGCAAAAAGCTAAAGAAATTCTGGGAAAAAATAGCCTGAAAAATGAAGGTATCATGCACTTCGATTTCAAAGTAGAAAACAAAGCTATAATAATTAAAACAGTATGATACTAAAATAAAACAGATAAACATATAATGGAATAGAATTGAGAACTTTGAATATGGTCAGCTAATTTATGACAAAGGTACCATGAGAATGCAATGGAAAAAGGAAAATATTAATTAAAAATGATTTAAGAGCTGCACATGTGTCTAGGCATCATAAAATATATAGAAGACAATATACCAATACACCTCATGATATTGTCCTTAAACATATATCTAGAAGATTCAACTTCAATGGCATGGGAAATAAAAGAAAAGTTAAACAAATGGGAATATCTTAAACTAAAAAGGTTTTGCACAGTAAAAGAAAACTATCACCAGAACAAGAAGACATCTTCTTTTGAATAAAAGATATTTGTACATCATATATCCAACAAGGCGTTCATAGTCATTATATATAAAGAACCTGCACAACTCAACAACATAAAACACAACAACCCTATCAAAAAATGGACAGAAGATCTGAACAGACACTTCTTGAGAGAGGATGTACAGATGGCTAACAGATACATGAAAAAATGCTCTCATTATTAGAGAAATGCAAATCAAAACCACAACTGTCAAAACCTTACATCAATGAGAAGGGCATAAATCAAAAACACGAGAAACAACAAATGTTAGTGGGAGTGTAAAGAGAAAGGAACCCTCATATACCATCATATACTGGTGGTAGGAATGCAAGTTGGTGCAGACACTTTGGAAAACAGTATGGAGATTCCTCAATAGAAAAAAAAAAAATATCTTTGTATCATTCAGCAATCCCACCTCTAGGTAGCCATCTGAAGAATATGGAAATATTAACTCTAAAAGATGTAAACATCCCTACATTCATTGTAGCATTATATTATAAATAATGGACTCAGTGCCCATTGATGGATGAATGGAGAAGGATACACAGTGGAATACTACTTAACCATATAAAGACGACATCTTGTCATTCATGACAACATGGAGGGAGCATAAAGGTACTTTGCTGAGCGAAATAAGTCAGAGGCAAAAAGACAAATATTGGAGGATTTTACCTATATTTAGAATATGGAAAAACAATGCAAATGAAGTGATAAGATAAAATTAGAATAAACCTTTGAATTTTGAGAGCAAGAGGAGATTATTAACAGGGAAGAAGTGGAAGTAGGATGATGTAGGGGAATATAAAAAAGAAAAGAAAATGAGAGTCACTGAAATGGGACATCAGAGGCATCACAACTCTTCTGAATATACATACACATATATATGAATATATATACATACCTACATATGATTTTATCTGTATATGAAATCATGTAGATTTAAAAGGATGTCCTTATATACTGCAGGGCTTTGCTCTTGAACCCCATAATTGAGGATCTTATTGACGAGGTCACAATTCAATTAAAATTTGATCTGAAGAATACTGGAAGCTCAGCTGCCGTGTGACTTAAAGGGCTTAATTTCAGAGGAATAACCTGAGAGGAAATCCTAGTAGAATTTAAAAGAAACCTTTCTAATGCTCTAGAGGTATCTATGTCAAAGTTACTAGTCCAAAATTTCACCGAAGCGATTACAGTAACACAAGAAATACTGGACCACGGACCCTGAGTTTACTCCCTATCTTTGTCATATGACATGAAACAAAATTCCTATAGATCTTTATGTGGTTAACTTGCATACTGGCCTCTGTGGATCTCTTGCTTTTTAGCTGTTTTTGTTTTTTTTTAAAATGGGTTTCAGAAATTCTCCCTATATCCAGAGAACAGCTTTAAAAAGCCCTGGTTGAATTATGCGGAGTTACTAATTATGTCTAAAAGAACTACTTGGTTGAATGCAGCTAGATATTTTTTTCCTCCCCGGATCAGTTCTATGTTTAGATAGTAATAAACTCCTCCAGTCTGCAGAACAATTGGCACGGCAGTCCAGTTAGCAAGTCAGGATCATGAAAAAAGGGCCAGTGATGGGAAATGGAAATCTGAGCGCATCAAAACCAGATGCCAGATGTGGCCCTGCACTGGATCCTGGTTTGCACAAAGATGTTCAAGAATATTTTAGGGACAAGTGGGGAATTTTCAGTATGGACAGTGTATTACAGCAACATTTACTGACATGTAAAAGGAAGGTCATTACCTTAAAAAGCAATTTTTTTACTTCCTTATTTTGGTAAAAGGTATAAAATATATATAAGCACAGAGAAAAAGACCTTAAAGAATAAGATTTATAATCTTTGGGTACTGGGGAAAAATAGAATATTTTTTTGCTTAGTTGTATTTTCTAATGGCTACACAGTGTACACAGACTGCATTTGTAATAATAATAGGAATTAAACACTTTTCTCTCCCCCCAAATAACTCCTCAAATTCTGAAGATGAATTTTGACATATTTGCCAATTCTCTGTGACTTTGTTAAGGGGGTAGGGCTAGGCCATTTCAAAGTCATTTGAAGGATTAAATAGTTCTACAAGATGATGATGATGATGATGACACTACTATTAATAATAATAATAATAATAATAATAGCAACAATGATAATAAAAAGACTTGTACTTTTAACTCTGCCAGTTAATCCATACTCATCATGTTACTTATTCTTCAAAACAACTGTACAAAATTAGTTTCCTTACAGATGGGGGGGAACTGAGGTTCAGAGAGACAAACAACCCAAATCAGGCAGTTCCAAGGTGACAAAACCAGGATTCCTCCTCCTGTCTGACTTATTCCAAAGCCCCAGTGGTGATCACTGCTTATTTCAGAATTAGGTTTTACTAAAAGTAACAATTGTGCCAGGAAGTCATCCATCAAGACATTCTAAGTTAGCATGGGGTTAACATCTTAAAATGAACGCAAGACTCTTAAACAGTACCTCAGAATGGATGCGGAGATTTGTTTAGTCAGAAGCAGAGGTCTGGGACAACATTTTTCTCTCAGGGATGATGATGATGATGACGTGATGACGCCATGGCAGAGGCTTATACTTACCATTTGCTTCTTCAGAGCCTGATGCTTGCAGCCGTGCATGGCATTTCACCCTCATGACAAGTCCACAGAAGGTTTTGCATATCATCATCTCTGCTATGCAGATGAATCAGTTGAGTCTCTGAGAGATTAAATACCTTGTTCCAGGTTACCCAGCTTGTAAGGATCCAAGTGAAGTAGGAAGAAGAGTCCTATGATCACATGCACTAGCTCCTACTCCGGCCAGCCAGACCTGCTTACTGCTTACAGAGGCGGTCACTCACCTCCTCAGTGTTGGTGCCATAGCCCTGGACTTTCTTTAATCGATCTGCAACCTATTAGCTTCATCTTCCACACTTCTTCCCATTTTGTACTTTTGGAAGTGCTTTTGCCTACCTGGACACTAGGTGACAGGCCTGAGATAACATAATAACATCACATTTTTCTTGTGGACGATTCCACTGTCCCTACCTCCTCAAGCAGAATGACTGATATAGGCTGACATTTAATAAAGTTCTAAATATAAGGCTATATCTGTGCTTTTGTATATAGAGCAAATGTATTTTAACAAACAGAGGTTTTTCAAGTGACCTTTTGTAAGGGAGATATTCACACTCAGTGACTGTGCTGGCACATAAAGTGCACAAATCCACAATTTGATAATGAAACAGCAAATTACACTTGGAGCAAGGCAAAGAACAGAGAGCAGCAGATCCATCGGAACCTGACTGTCCTGCCTGATTAAGCACTTACAAGGTGGCCCTTTTCTGATCTGTCAACAGAGAAGCCAAGTGCAGAGTCAATCTGCAAATATCTAATCCTCCAGAAGGCAGATTAAATGTATAATTGACCTCTGTAATCCATGTATCATCGCTAGTGAAATGTTCCCTGGGCTGGGGTCACAATGACATGGTCCGAAGAGAGCCTGTGTGGACTCGCATTACTAGCAACATGGATTCCATCCAAGTTTGAGATGGCTTTTTAATCATTCATCTCTGAGCCTGTGAGGTTTAAGCAGATGAATTCACCCTAAGCACATCTCTTTTAATCCTGATTTTCTTCTCAGTCTGTGTCTTCAAGAAGCATAAGGAGGAAAGAGAATAAATTAATTTTTGTTTGGACGTTGAAATCTTAGGTGCTTCTCTTGATGATCTCTAATTTCAAAAAGCATGTTTTTGTTTGGGGGAAGATGTTGAATTAATCACTAGAGCGGGGGGAAAATCCATCTGCATGATTTATGGACACTCCAGCTTTAAATCACTGCCTTCGAGTTATTTCTTGAGTTTGTATTCTCCTCTTCAGCTGTTGCTTTAGGAATATGGAGATTATTTCATATCCTTGTTTTATATTTTCTTTAAAAGTCAGGATTGATTTTTTTGATTTTCAAGGAGGCCAAGCTTCCACTTGAGTCTGAGAGCAATCTGATTTCCTTTTATAAATTCAGCATCTTTAATATAATTTAAGTTCCTTGTTATTGTACATATTGGAATATTCTCTTGCTTTCAATCGCTAAATTTTTTGTTCCACAATGTAATAAACTGCCTTTTTGCAGCAAATGAAACCGATTTATAATTGCATATCATTTTTTAGAAAAAAAAAATGAAAAACTGCAGATGAAACATATATAGCTGTACATTTGAAATATTATGAAAGTACTTTGAGGATTCTTTTCCAATAAGCATCTTATTTTGGACTGGTTAGCTTTATGTTAGATGCATTATCAAAAAACTTGGTAGTATTTACAGAAAGGGCATGTTAAATCATTATATTAACAAAAAGGAAAAAATTCTCTGCATTAAGAAGACCTGGTCAGGCAATGTTACATCTGAATATATGTCTTCAATAAACCTAGAACATTCGCCTGTTTAAAAAAAAATTGGTGAACATGAATTTGGAAAGCTGCTCTTAAGTTACATAATAAAATAGATTAAAATGCAGAACATTAAATATAGAGCCCCAAATGCTTTGCCGATAATCTCCCACAAGCACCCAATTCCAGCCAAAAGTACAATGACGAGGCAGAGAGAAAACCAGATCAGAGACAGCACTAAGATAAGGGTCTGCTTTAAACAGAAGATGCACTCTTTAAATGACCAGCTATTAGTCCAAATATCCTCACATACAAAAACAAAGTAATGCCATCCAGCCTTTTCTACAAGGCACACTCAACGAGGCAAACAAAGGGGACAATACTCAACAGCAACCACTTAACGGACTTATTAGGTAAATAAAACCGAGACTCTGAAACACAGCTAAAAACACAACAGGGACTCTGAGAACATGTCTCTGATGACAGATGCCAGCGGGAACTAAGAACCAGAGAATGACACAACAGTTAGAATCAACAACCCCCAAACAGCAAACAATCTCGGAGAAATACATGTATTTTTTTTTCTTCATTCAAAATGCTAATTTTCTATTATTCATTTTTGCCATTTATCAAAATGCAACATTTTGGAAGAGAAACCTCTCATATCAAGTTTTCTCAATAGATTTCTGACAATTGTTTAGAAACCCACCCCAAGACCACTATCATTAGGGATGAAGTTAAAAGAATATAAGTCCATTGCAGCAAGAAATTTAGGGTGCCAGGTTTCACAGACCCTTCGGCCTTAATATTCTGACTCCCTTGTTTAGCTCGGTGGACGGGAGAGTCTTGCAGAGCATATATGCGAAGAAATAAACACCACGCTTGAGGAAACAGAAGCTGAAAATAATCAAACATGTTGATAATCTGATGTTTTGCTGCTAGATTATAGAAAAACAGTAAGTACTGAATTAAATTACTAAGACCGCATGGTAATGAAGCTTTTTGAGAAGCTCTGGGTTTTTCAAATGGCAAATGTTTTAAATCCATGACAGATTCAATAACTTTTTTTGCACTTCATCAGTTAGGTTGCCTAGCACCAATATTCTGTAAATTAGGGGAGCAGGTTATTTGGAAAGTAAGAAAGAAAATGGCAAAGAAATTCATTATGTCTAAATAAGCCACTGAAAAAATTTTCCCCTGGGGGTGAGAGTGATATTCAGTGAATGATCGTAATGGTTAAACCTTTAAAATCAGATACTCAGGGGGAGTGTCACTAACACTCCCTTGGGAAGACATAATGGGGACAATCAGAGGCTAAAGAGTAGGGGTCCTTACAAGGTTACTGAAGCCATTTTATGCTGGTCAGTGTAAATCAGCAAGGAACTGGAAATACTTGTAAATTTTGGAACGATCCTAAACATAATTGGCTTTCTGGAAAATGTGCTTTTAATATTTTTTTTCAGGATTAATTCTCATTAAAGTCAAGAAAGCTTGAATTTGCCTGCGTCCTTCAATAGTCAGGTGAGTCCATCTGCGCTGGCCCACGCTGTGCACTTAGTTTTTATATAAAGATTCTGTTACACTTTCCCTTAAAATGAGTCACAAGAGAGGACAATATGCCTTGTCACCTTCAACCAAGATACCTTAAGATTTTTTTCCTCTCTTTTATTTCTAATTACAAAAAGAAAAAGAGTGAAGGGTGGGTTACTTGTCAATGAAGCAACAGG
Source organism: Solenodon paradoxus (assembly GCA_004363575.1). NCBI lineage: Eukaryota > Metazoa > Chordata > Mammalia > Eulipotyphla > Solenodontidae > Solenodon > Solenodon paradoxus. The sequence continues at coordinate 162,112 of RJWH01002579.1, read as the reverse complement.
CTAGCCTGCAGATTAAACATTACATTTGATTCTAGATGTTTTAAAGAGCTTTTTTAAAGAGCGAGGTTATTTACACACATCCTTGTACAGGAACACGCAATCACACACACGCCAGGGCCACATAAAACTGAGAATCGGAAGAAACTGATCAAAGAAAAAAAAAAAAAAAAAAAGGCAACCTAGGCATTGAAAAGAACAATCCACAGGCTTCTTGACAAATTTGTGGTTTGGATTGAATTCAGTGGAGATGGGCAGAGTGTCCACACTCCTAACCGCAGACCCAAGTGTGCTGCCTGTCTCTGTTTTCAATGCCTATTGGATGGGTGGTTGTGCCCCAGGCATTCTAGGCTCGGTACTTTCACCAAGGCACGCATGCAGAGGAGGTAGAGGACCCGCTGGTGAGCTTTATGCATGTATGAGGCATTCTCGGTGGATGTGGGTCATGCTAGAAGATGTACACAGGAAGATTATTTGATTCTAATTCATGCCACTTGATATAATGTGATAAAACATTTGACATGAGAGATAAGTTCCATTTTAATCCGAGAGAGGACGGGTGGGAATTAAAAAGTAAGAAAGGCTTTCTCAAAGAAAGGTGATGCAGGGGGAAGAACGATATCGAGCACAGACAGGGAGGTGACGAAAAGAAAACTAGAAAGGAGTCTTTCAACACACGAGGAAAGCAAATGAGCTAGAAGACAAAGCACATAAAAGTCAGAAGCTGTAGAATACGAAAGCGGTGCCAACAATGAGCTCACTTAGCTACGGAGCAAACACACGCGCACACACACACATACACACAATGTAAATTGCTGAACACAATTGCAGAAAAATGATAGAAACATGGATTCCATAATAGACCAAAACATTAATGTTCTGGCTGGCACTAAAAATACAGAAACCTGGACAGGAGGAGCCCACACTTCACGAGACAGGAGGAGGCTGCGCAGTTACAGCCACACGGAGACAAGGACATCACGTCCATGCACTCTGGCCGGGTCTACACTGGCAAATCTGGTGGAAACTGGAAGCCAGCTATCTGGCTGCACTGAGGAACCCCATCTGCTTTGGCCTGAAAGAGACAGCAATTTGAGACCAAGGTGCATTTTTCCTTTTTCTTTTTTGCCTCAGTGGCTTGCTTTGGGAGTGCAGATACAGTCAGCGTGGAAATAAGATTGCTCATTAACTGGTACCTGTTAACCCCTGGAAATCTGTACTTTCTGAAATTTAATCTGGGTCTGGCAGCCTAGTGGACTTGATCTTTGTATATTTACTTCTCCCAAATTTTCAAGTGGGGAGTGGGTAGAGGGCACTGCACTTTAGAACAATGCTGTCATATGTATTTGCCAAACACCCAGGCTAAGGATATCTAGTCTTCCAGAAATGGAATCTTCTCTGAAGCGATAGCTACAATATTTACTGCACACCTGCATGCCACAATAGGTGCCAGGAAGGTCCCCCTGCCACCCCAGAAGTTGGCCTCAGTCTCCCCATTGGGAATATCTCCTAAAACAAGGCCAGATTGCAAGGAGGAGAACCGTGACCCAGAAAGGTCTTTGCCAGTCAGAGAAAGACCCCACAAGCGTCTGCTGGGATGAGCCTGCTTGCTGAGGGGCTGGGCGCTATCCTGGGATCACACAGATTGGGACTGAGACACAGTCACACCAGAGTGGATTCCAACAGACACACAACAGATAAGAGCCTAAGGCAGAGGGAGAAGAAAAGACTTTGAATCAGGACCAATCCATTTTCTCAAAATGTGACTTATCCTCCTGTCTCTTATTTTGTCACATTTTGGAGGGTCTCCTCCTTGGTCTTCAAGGAGGAGAAGGCATTTACTTACATCAAATAACCTTTCTATATACATCTCCTCATTGACCTTATCACGAAGGACATCCTGAGAGTGGCGGACGAAAGTCACATAGGCGTCAGCCACGTCCATCCCGGGTTTCTGCAAAGAAACAGGAAAACATGAAAATGGAATTTTCAGACAGTGGTTCTTCTTTGCATTTTCCTCTCCCCACCCCAGCCCACCCCACCCCACCAACTCCTTTGCTGGAGCTGATATGAGAACCTCCTGTTCTTTTCAGAAATCAAAGCAGGCTAAAAAGGAAGTTGGGATTATAGGATCTTGTAAGATATTTTTTCTACTATTAATTTTTTTCTGACAAAACAATCAGATTTTATTTTAATCTAATGGATGCATTTTTCACTGAGTAAGCCAGAAGCATTTTCTGACTTTTCTCTGGATTGAAATTTATGAATACTCTTTTCCACTGTCTGTCCTTAATGTATCAAAAGAAAGGTGACAGCCTTCTGTGACCCCCCCCACCCTTTTCCTCTTCAAAAAAATTGAGAAAGTGCTAAGAAACCATGTTTCAATATATATCCTCTCCTAGGGAGCTCACATTTGGGGGAGGGGGGTAGTGTAACCGGAGTATGTAGTATTTGCTAATCAGTTTACTCTGAGGAGATATTCAACCATTTGTCTTTGCTCCTAGTATAGTTTTATGTCCAAGGATTAAACAGAGGGGGGTTGGGGGGAGGAAGGATTTGATTTTTAAATAAATTAAATTTTCTGTAAAGGTAAGCAGGTGGTTCATCCAGTAGTTAGAAAATAATTTATTGTAAGAAAAGAAAAAAAAAAAAAGCACACTGCTTGAGACATTGCAATCAAAGTTATCTCCAAAGAAACCTATTAAAACACTGTAATGTGGGTCATTAGGAGAGCTGCCATAAACCCCTTAAATTTCCACAGTAGATATGTATGTTTGCTAATAACTAAAAAGATTAGTTTTCATTACTGTGATTTACCTTAGATCACAAAGTATCATTTCTCTACAAGACGTGACTGTCAGGCACTGCAAATTGAAGTTAGTTAACACTTCTGTGTAATTTCCAGGGTGAAAATGAGGAAGGATTGGAAACAGTAGGACTGTATTTTTTTTTTTTTCCTGATACAAAGCAAACAATTATCAAGCAAAGGGCCAATGTCTGGCCCCTAGGATGCTAGTAACATTTCTTAACACCTGCTGAAACAATGACAAGGTATTAATTTGAAAAACAATGAGGACAACCCAAAGCCACAGTAGTCAACTGTTACACTTCCAAGCAATTTTCAGCAAATGGATTGAGCAGATTCCAAGATGGTCCTATAATTGTTGCAGTTTTATGATATAAGACAATAGCACTTCTCCAATGAGATGTAAGCGATAGCTGTCTGTTCCAAACTGGAATCTCTCCTCTCCCTTTGGCAGTCCCACATCAAAGGGCATTTCTCCTGGGCCTGGGGACCCCGACCTGGGGACTTGAGAAACTTATTATTGTTTCCATTTCTTCCCTGGTGATGCTTGTCTCAGATCCGGCCTTTTCCTAGACACATGCAACCCTTTAAGCAAAGATCCAAAGCCACACTGTGATCTATAAAAATGGTTATTTTCATCACTCCTTCTCTTTTCCCTAAACTTGCTCTCCTCAAAGGGGCATTTTAGTTAAGTTTGAAAAACTTAACAAAACAAAACAGTGTGGTTTATCTTACCTAGTTACTCCACAAACTGCTTTTTATTCTGTTGTCTTTTTCTTCATCGCACTTACATTGTACTATATATATTGTACTATATATTCTGAAATTGGACTGTAAATTCATTATTTGTCTGTCTTCTCTCACTTTTTAGAATATAAGCTCCATGAATACAAGGACTTTATCTGGTCTCTTTTCTGTTTTATCCCAGCACAGAGAATGATGCCTGGCACATAGTAAGCACTCAGTCCAATATTTACTGAATGAAAAAAATTCATGAAAACGAATGAATAAATCCATCTCACCTCTGTTTTTAAGTTCTTCAGTTAGACCACATGGATTTTTACTGAGTCCCTACCTCCTCCCACATTGGAACCTGTGAAAATCATTTAAACTTTTGTGGGCCTTAGTTATACCATCCATAAGATAGGATTAAAGGATTGTGTGATCTACAACTGAAATAGTGCATGTTAAAATTCCTTAACAGCCATAAATCACTATACAAAGAGGAGTCACCATTGATTCTCTGACCCCTGTCCGACCCCAATATTATGTCAGTTCATAACCTTACCGACCTTTGGAATCTATTTTGGAACCAAGAAGAAAAGAGAGGCTTCAGAGAAACCATTATTAAAATAAACTGGTACAGTCTCTATATGAGAAGTGTACAGTTTTCTCACAGTAGGGTCCTCTAGCACTCACTCATGACCATCTTAACTTTTTAATGAGCTTTATATCCAATTACAAGTCTGCTTTCCATCCTTTGGGGAAAGGGTGGTGGGGATCAAGAAGAAGGAGGATGAAAATATTGAAACAGGTGGGCTGATAAAAAAGCCTTATCATGGTCCCTGATGATGAGCATGAGGGAGAAGGTTGCCAAATTGAGTATAGGCAGGTAGACTCACCTGCTACTGGGTTGGAGACTAACAAAAGACATGCTATCCCTAACCCTCAGAACGCCCTACAGGAGAAGGTTGTTAGGTGACCGGTATCACAATGGTGATCCTTGGCCAGAGATAACAGGTTCCAGTATTTAACAAAGTAGCAAAGGAAGTATAATGCAGTCTAAGTAGATTTCAAACTAAAAAATTTACAATAAACACTGTAGGTGATGGCTTTCAATATCTCATGATTGCAGTGTTTTTGTTTTTAATAAGGCATGGACAGACCGATGAAAGGAGATGTATATTTTCGAAAACAGATTAAAACAACAGCGCACAAACACATCTCTCTATGGTTAACTCCATCCATATGTAGAAAACATAGATTGTGAAGAAGTCACTCTGTGACTTAGGAAAAGTAGGACATTTTAATCATAGCTTGCTCCTTCTGAACTTGAGGGAAACAAATTAAAATTTTCACTGTCCTAAGCAAGCCCTAATTAGGAGTGCAAATCTGTTACTCTTATTCCAAAGGAGCGAATACTACTTCTAAGACAAAGAGATATACTTTGAGGATTACGCAATGTTTTGAATGACTGGTACCAGTGCTTCTCTCCATTAGTGTAGGTAATTAAGAGATAAATCTCTAAGAGAACTAACTACTAGTCCCAAAGGGAAGTAAACCAATAGATTGTGTGCCAAAAACCTCACAGGGTAGCACAGATGAACTCAGAGACTTCAGAGTTAGAAACACCTTGAAAGATGAATTTTATCCAATGGTTCTTTAAACCTGACTGCAGATGAGAAGGACCTGGGGAGCTTTAAAAAAATTACTGATGTCTAGACTTCACACCTCAGAAATTGTTTTAATTTGGCAAGCATTTTGAGTAGCTGTGATAGCTCCCCAGGTGTTTCCAATACGTAGCAAAGGCCAAGAAGCACTGATTCAGGTCGCTGGTTTCCAAACCTGCCTGGCATTATCAGACTCACATGGAGAAATTTTTAGAAAGAGATTTCTGGTCTCAGAGCCAGAACCACTGAATCAGAATCTCTGGAGATAAGAGGCTGGGCACCTCTGTCTTAAAAAAAACAAGAAGAAAACTCCCAAATATTGCCAAGTACTACTGCTGAATTTTCTGGTTGCAGACCATTGATTTAACAGGTCATTGCCACTTGTGCTGATAAAAAGGTTCTTTAAAGCAAAAGACTCAAACAACCAAACAAAATAACAAACCTTGATTTTAGAACTTGCCAATGTCCGTGGTGTAAATACTGTGGCTGAGTTCAAGCTATCAGTGTGACCTGCTTGGAGGCAGAGTTGGAAAACAAAGCACACAACTGATTCTTGGGAACCACTACTAGTAGGTTCTAGCACATCACTGCAAGTGGTAATAATAGAACCAGTGCTAGCACTTGAGTCTTCACACTCCTCTTACTTGCCAGGTGACTTTGGCACGCTACTAACGTTCCCTATGCTTCAGTTTCCTGAGCTGTAAGACAGAATGATACCCCCTTCATAGTGTTGTTTTGAGAAGTAAATAATTGTTGTTACTTTCTCTATGTAAATAATGCACATATACCACATGTGTGTATTGTGTTTATTATTTTTTTGGGAAATTGCTTTTACTCACATTTATTGTGTTAGTTTCCCGTTATACTTTAATCTAGATAATTTTAGTTTACCTTTGTCCTAATAATTGGAGAAATCATGAGTTTGATATGCCAGTCATATTTTTTCTAATACTCATTAAAATCTTACTCACTTACCCAAATAAAGATGTTTGTGCACTAACAAAAATTGGCTTGCGGATGGCATAGAGTTTGAGTGCACTGTTACATCTCAGCTGTGCCATTTACTAACCATGGGAACCACAACACGTTAGCCTCACTGTGCCTCCATTTTCTCACCTGTAAAGTGGGGCTGTTGTGAAAATGAAATGAAAAGTGCTGAGGACAGTGCCTGGCTCATAATGAGGGTTTTATAAGGTGTGGTTGCGGTTAATTATCGTATTGTGTATGGTCAGTGGTATGTGTGCCACATTAGGGGTCAGGCTGTATCATTTTCTTCTGTTTCCCTAGAGAGTGGAATCTCTGCTAATTCAATTTTATTCCCCCATTACCTCGAAGGGATTCTGATAACTGCTTTATTCATCTACGACTCTGGAATAACTACATAATAGGGCAACTTTCATGTGAATGGAGAGGTCGTTTTTCCCCTTCTGCTTTGCGGCCTATAGTAAACAGACCTCCACCAGATCTAGAATTTCAGTTCCTATTACAGTTGCAGACCACCGCAGGCAGAGGTTGATGTCAGCATATCCATCCCCCGACCTGGTCTGAGCAAGGACTGTGGGCATCACCCCCGCACCCCCAGGTGCTCTCCTCCGCTGCTGAAATGCTGACGTGCCGGGGCTGGTGCCAGTTCTGAGTATGGGCCTCATATACAGAATCTGCACAGCAAATCCATGACTTAGGCATCATTATCCCTATATTAAGGATGAAAAAAGAGGCCCAGAGAAATTGAGCAGTTTCTGGCTATGAACTGAAAGTTTGTACTTTGGGAGTTGAGAAAATAAATTATTTAACTTCTCTCCTTTGCTGTACTTCTGTGAGCTTTTTCTATTCTCCATTATGAGGACTATCTATGAGAAGGGGTCCGAGGTCCCTTGATGAGAAGTATTATATAAATTCAAAGCATAATTATTGATTGTACATTCTTCATTAAACAAACAAAATATATGCTAATGCTAAATTCACTCCAATTTTCCATTTTGCCGTCCTTTGAGAAATAAGCCAATAAACCATTACACACTTAGCTTCCTGGGGAAATGAATTTAAATGTTAATATAAATCCTTTTAGAAAAAAACAAATTTTAACAAATAAGTATTTGAACAAGGAGGGCACTTAACCACGTTCACCATGAGAAACGTTCAGTACAAGACCCTTGGTGCCTGTTGAGACAAGCTCTCTAAATTTAATATTTTATAATAGACTCACACCTCTTTTGTTAGAAATGGAGAAACACAATCATTTTCTTTTCTCCTTTATTGGAATATATTTAAATCTCTCCAATTCTATTTTGCTGATAGGCAGGGCCAAGTCTGTCTATAAACGTACCCTGATTTATCACAGGTAATCCCGCACTCTGGCATTCATGTGCAGTACTTAACCTCAATTTAAATGTAAATTTTGGGCAACTTCGAGTGCTTTATCTATGAACTTTGAGAGCGCTCTTCATTAATGAGGTCTGCACTAATTATAAGCAGCTTTGTAAGGTTTCCTTAAAACAATCGCAGTGTTGACCCCAAAATGAACAAATTAAGAATTTATTTGCTTTTAAAAAATACTGGCACCCTCATGCAGATTTCTAGCTCTAGGCTCTACTCCCAAGGTGTACGTGCAGGAGGGTTGCTGAGCGGGATGGTAAGAGAATGAAATATTCCAGAGGAACCAATGAAAATGACAATGGAGTGAAGTGCATTTACCCTCAAAAACAGGTTTCTTTTCCTGATAAATTTTTCTCATCTGAAAACATTTTTTTATGGGAACTATTCTTGGCTGCCCTCTTCCTGGTGATTCCATTCAGGAATAGCCAGTGAAGCAACAATGAATGCAAACAGTACCATCCCAATTCTCAAGAAAGCAAAACCAACCCTCCCCAAACCCCAGAGAAACGTTTCCCCAAATACTCACAGGTACATCCACATATTTGGAAGCTGCCTTCACCTAAAAAAGGAGAGAAGATGGAAGTGAGGCTGGTGTTTGTGTTTAATTGTTCACAGCTCAATGCTGTATCACCATCAGCGTTAAAACAATATGCTGGCACATGGAGCTGACCAGGGAACACAGAAAGGTACTAAAAAATAAAATCTGTTTGCTGGTTCATAGCCAGTGTTTTGGAGAGTGAGATGGATACGGAGGTAGGCGGGTGGAGGAATAGAGAAGAGAGAGATTATGTGGCTGGTGTAGCAATTTTGCATTTTCCTTGTGCCCTGTAAAAGGGAGAACAGTGACAGATTATTGGAGGACTCACCCACCTAGATAAGCAACTATACCTGCTGCCTTTGCTTGTACCTTGAGTCTCTGGCATTTGGTTGCAGGTTTGTCCTAATCAAATCCCATTGTCCAATTTCGGGAACTCTCTTTCAGAGGAGGGGATGAAGTGGTTGGCATCCTTAACCCATCCAGGGATAGATGTTGGGGGTGGGCATGGGAGGGTACCAAAGTCTTTATAAACTGTCCCAAGGCTGCTGTTGTGTCTCCTAGTTTTATGTATTAATAACACCTAGAGGGGAAGTGCTGAAGTGGTTATGAAATTTATGTTTAGTTTGGGGAGAGGAGTACGGTAGAGTCCTAGGATGTTTACAAGCTTAAGAGTTTGGAGTGAGGCCTGGATTCAAATCCTGCTTCTATCACATACAAGCTGTGTGACACTAGGCAAGTTACTTCAGCTCTCTGAGCCTCAGTTGCTTCCTCTGCAAAATGGAGATGTTGCTTAGATACCTATTTTAGCAGGTGACTGGAAGAGAGAATGCACACAAAGTCCTGGGCATGATGAGCATGGAACAGGTGGTCAAGAAGATGGTCATTTTATAAGCAGATCGGGTGAGGCACTGGGTGAAGTGAGGAGCAATGAACAGCAGAGTATGAAGTCTGATGGTCTTGATGTTTCATTTGGACACAGGTGACACATATTCCATACAGGCTCCAATTGTACTGGAGACTACAAAGCCTATGATGCACACAACACAGTAGGACAGCTTCACCCTGCAGGTGGGCTTCCTCTTGCCATGCAGTTGAGACCAACATTTGGAATCACCACATTTACCCAAACATCTCCCAGGAACAGATCCAGGGAGGGTTTTTCCCTATTGCTCTTTTCTCAAAGTCACTTTTCAAAATGACACCTCCTCAGGGAGAGAAGCCAATGGACCAGCAGGGTGAGGAGGAAAGAGCCCAAGAGTTAGAATGAAATATTCTGTGAGTGACAGAACTTGTTGACCTTGGGATAATCACTTCAAGTGTCTTAGCTTTGGTTTAAGATTTGTAGCACAGGGTGACAGTACTGTGTCCTTTGCAGAATCATAAGTAACCTGATCAAGTGAGAAAACATGACAAAGTGCTTCATAAACTATAAAGGACTAGAGACACACCAGTGAACCACTGAGTGGGCAATGCTTTCTATTTTCTGGAATCATTACCAGCACCCATGATGATTCCTAGATTCTGCTCTTATAGCTTCTCTTAGAACCCTACACCTTTTTTGTGTGGCAATGATTGTGATTGCAATTCAGCTATTTTTGTGCTGTGTCTGTTCCTCCAGAAAGGCATGTCTTGCTCATGGCTGTCTTGGCAGTGACTCACTTAGTACCTGGCTTAGAGAGAGCACTTGGACAACATGAACTCAGAAAGCAAAGAACATACGTGAGCAGTTCTGGCCTCAGGATAGTTGAGGCAAAAGCAGAGAATGACCAGATAAAGAGACTGCATGTGTCTGTCTGAAAGCAAACATAGCTGTTTCTAAAACTGGTGGCCTGCAAAGATGGGTGGGTGAAGGAAACCACCTTGGGCCAGTCAAGGGATATAAGGAAGGTCTTCCAGATTGTGCACAACTGGTATGTCTACTATATAATTTCCAATCCGAAATTTCTTCCTTTTCATTCTTGTTCTAGAATTTAATTTGGGCAAGAGACTTTGCTTTATTTCAGGTCTCCCTCTTTTATAATAAGATCTAACATTTATGTAATGTTTCTCTTTTTTTTCTTTGCAAAGCATTTTACGTAGTTTCTTCTTTAAGCTGAAAAATTGGGGCTATTATTCATATCTACTTACAACTGATCGCACTGCAACACTTAGAATTTAGTAACTGATTTGTTCATGATCTCATTTGAAGGCAGAGAAGCCAAGACTCAACTGAAAGTTTCTTGAGCCACAATCTTTTCTTCAGAACTCCTGATTTCTTCCCCAATGTAGAAAAGTAAGTGGAAATCAAGCATCCATTGTCCGAGCAGGTGATGGCAAAATAATTCTCAGCTATAAATTGTCTCCTTTGCTCTATAGAACTGGTACTTGTTAGTTGGTTGGAGTTTTGATACAGCTGAAATGATCAACCTTTAAACATGCCTACTCTTCATTTACCACTAACATACAGTTCCAATTGGGAGAATAACACCAAATTCTATTCCTTTAAAAGCAGTTTGGGAAGATGAGGCAAGTTCCATGTCATGAATGAAAATCAGTCACTCTCCTACAGGTAGTCTTCAGTTCCTTATGCTCATTATTATTATTATTATTATTATTATTATTATTATTATTATTATTATTATTAATCTGATAACAGCTGACTTGATCTTATTGCTCTTTCTCCCAATAATAACAGGAAAAATAGCTCAGAGTAAATTACCGTTCTATTAATATTATTTAGAAACATGGGGTATAGCATTTTTATTCTGGCCATTGAACTTCAGGAAAGATGAAGAGGATACAAGGGAATCTGGAAGTAGCTTCTATAAGGAAAGTGAAAGAAGAGGTATCTTGTCTGGAAAAGAATGACAAATGTGATGTAGTTAAGTAAGGAGCTTCAGTGGAAAAGGACTTGTTCATGGGGGTTCTGGAATACTGACTCAGGATGAATGAGGAAAATGGCAGGGCCCCAGGAGTGAAGAGCTATCTGGGCTGAACCAGGCTCTGGCCATCTCTGATGGTCAAGACCTCCTTGCTGGGATAGCTCAGAGATTATATAAGATGCTCTGGATGTGGGCCCTTCCTCATGGGACAGCTTACCTCTATGGCTGCTTCCTGCCCTCTGATTCTAGTCTGCTTAGAAGTAGGAAGATGCCATCCATTCTGCTTTTTTTTTTTTTAACAGCAGATATGTTGAGATATAACAGAATAAATCAATTGGCAGAACCAGGATCTGAACTCAGGTTCATGGAACCCTTACTTGCTGAATTCCAACAGAGCTACCTTTAAGCATCACATTTCTTTCAAGTATCCATAGGAACGTGCCTTTTCACCAGCTGGGCTCTAAGGAGACAGGAAGGGTCAGATCCTCCCAACTCACTAGAGCTTTGGAATAATTGTCAAGGGTCAGAAATCTAACCACCCACCAGGAGCTGTCTGTACATCAAATAACCAACAGGACTTCCAATCCACACAAGACTATTTTCCATCAGATGAAGATGTTGTTTTAATGATAAAACAGAAATGTCTGACAAAGCAGTTGTACTCAGATAGGTGGAGTGAGAAACCTGGCTTAGCCATTTTCTAGAATGCTGATTTTGAGTAAGTTACTTCACTTCTCTGAGTCTTCTGAGCAAGTGGGACAATAGTAATGTTACTTAAAGGGATACTGTGAGGACTGGGTGAGATGATCCGTCTAAAGTATGTAGAATAGTGCTGGGTACATGATAAAATATATACTAAATGTAGCTCTTTTTAATCATGAGTATTGCAACTCTTGGCTCACTGGTGGATTTAAAGCACCTGTTCTTGGTCTTAGGGGTGGAGTGGTGATAATTTCATTCCTTACCTCTAGACCATAGGCAATTTCTTGCCATAAAAAGAATGCTAGAGGCACGCCTGTGGTGGAGGAGCAATTAGGTCAATCACCTTTGGCCAGTGCAGTTCACATACATCTTAAGGGCCCAGGTTCACATCTCGGTGGTGGGAGGATATGTGACACAAAGATGAACAACTAAATAAAAATAAAGTGCTTCTTCCCTCTCTCCCTGCTTGCCTGCCTCTGTTTGCCTGTACCTTGCCTTTATTAAAAAAGAAAAGAAAAGAAAAGAATGCTGGACTCTCCCCAGGTTACCAGAAGATGTCTGAGCTGAGTCTTGGTCTGACATAGTTTATGCCAGTTCTGTGAACACCCTATGCACTGGAGAACTCACCCTCAAAGCACTGAGGCAAACAGCAAAGGCCTCAGTTCTTACCTCAGCGTGGCTGAGCTCAGGCGTGAGTGAGGGGTAGTTCCTGAGACCAGTGTGCTTTGTTACATTCAATAACACATACCTGTTGTTCTCGGGGACCAAGCCACGTGCCCTGGGGCTCAGGAAGTAGAACAAAGGGAAGGGGTTTGCCTCAGATGCCAGTTCAGCACCCTTTCTAAGTGGAGACTCAAATGCTCTCAAGGGAGAAGAAGGGAACAATTGTGATTTCAGTCAACTCCATTTCCCCCAGACTCCTTACTTCTGACAATCCCCTCTGGCAGAAAAAAGAATACCCCAACCCCATGGCCCTCCCCATCTCTCAGTTAGAGGCAGTTCTGGGAAAGGAGGCTAGAAAACAAGAGGCTGATGGAGACAGAATGAAGGTGGAGGGAGGCAAGCTGTCAGCGAGCAACTTGCTCATCTTCTCACAGGTTAGGGGCAAAGGACATTCAGCACAGACAAGGAACCATTTTAGGGGCTGTAGGATGAAGGCATTTGTTTCCTGATTCCTGACCCCCTTCTTAGATGACGTTTAAATGCACAGTCTCTCCAAACATTTGGAATTAGTCATCTCCACCCAGCAACAAATAGCTCTAACACTTCTTTGAGTGCTTACAACTTGTCAGGCCATGAGTTAGAAATATTGCATTTGATATATTTAATCCTCACAAAAACCTTTTGAGAGAGATTTGTTTTATATTCCCATTTTACAGATGAAGACACTGAGGCTGAGAGATAAAGTAAATTGGCTTAAAGTCACGCCACAAAGAAGATAACAGTGTTGAACCTCTCATTTTGCAAGGGGTATACTGTTCAGTTAAAAAAAAACCAAATCTATCAAACCACTTTTATTGACCAGTCATTATATTTAAATCTTGGCCTGTGTGTGTATTTATGTGTGTATGTAGATGGCTTCTCTGAGAAAAATGTATGAGGGATTTAAATAATTATCTGCGCTGACTCAGTCAGGGCAGAAGGTCTAGAACAGTTTCTCTGACCTGAATGTCCCAGCTAATTACCTCGACCCTCCACCTGACTTAGCGTGTGTAGACAGGCTTAATGGTTTCTCTATTGAGCTCTTCCATTATTTTTCAGGTGCCCAAGGTAATCTTTTCATTGAACATTCACCATTCTGGGATTTTCACAATGCTGATGACTAAGGGATTTTCTTCTGCCTGGTCCTAATAAGGGGACCTGTGTTAATCATTGTGTAGCTTTGATAGGGAGCACGGCAGGGGCTTAAACCACTTCTCTTGCTTCATTAGGGGAAAAAGCAACCCAGGTGCAGACCACGAGGACCTCAGGGTTTGATACTATTAAATCAATGCACAGACAAAAAAAAAAAATAGTGGATTAGGCCCTTTTTGCAAACAGAAATCTGGTGGGTAAGACTAAAAGTTGGAAGAAAAAAGAAGTCTGAAGAGATACCACTGCATTAGTGACTGCCTGCACTCCCCTTTCTCCCCATGGTCTCTTAAAAAAAAACAAGCAGGGAAATGATTTATTCTCTGCAAGACTTGACTCCACCCCTGCCCATTTGACTTCAGAAGAGCTCTGAGCTGATTTTGCTAACTTTGCCTGGAAAAAGCTGACCATTCCACCATTGCTAGGGGCTAAGAAGTTTACTTCAAAAAGAAGAAAAGACTGAAATTTCTGATGTTGGGATAATGATGCTGCTTTGTTCCATTATCTACTTCCTTAACTCAGGTGACCTTAAGTTGGATTTTTTAAAAAATATTTTTTGATAGTTAAAGCAGTTCAGAATATAGAAATGTTACTTAGTGCCCCCATCACCCATAAACTAATTTTCTCTCTTAAAAACGATCGCCATCCTTATGTCTAGAATGTAGGCTCTATGAGGAATAAGAATGTCTCTCTCCTCTCAGTATCTACACTGCCTGGTATGTAGTAAAGTCTCAATAGAAATGTTTTGGGTGAATGAACCTCTGAGTATGATCCTCTGGGTAGAGGTTTCTCGTGCTTTCTTAGAGTTACTTTGGAAGCTATAAGACATACAAAGGGACATTGAAGAGAACTGAAGTCAGGCACTATTGAGTCAAAAGGAACTGGTTTGCCTCTGAGAAGAGCTTTCTTGTTTCCTTACACCATGGGCTGTGCCGTGTAGAGGTAAGAGCTTGAGGTCAGGAGTCAGACGCCTGGGATGGCATTCAGTTTTGTCACCTCACAGCAGTGAACCAGGTCATTAACCTCTCCAGGCATCAGTTGCCTCTTTGGAAAACAGAGAAAATGACAGTAATATCTTCTTATAGGGTGACTGTATGGATTATTCTTAAAAAAGGCACATCTTTCTTAAGTGTTTAATAAGTGCAGGACATTATTCTAAGCATTCGACCTGTATTAATTAATTTAGGACATACAAAGAATTAAACAAGTCAATGTATGTAAAAATCCTTGCACAGTGCTGGCCTGAGACTGCTTTCACCAACAGAATGCAACTGAGTTGACGCCATGCCAGTTCTGAGCCTCTTCTTGAAGAGGGCTGGCAGCTGATCCACTTCCTCACTCTTGAATGCCAGCTGCCATGTAAGTGTGACTACCCTGAGCTACCATGCTGCAAGAAGCCCAAGTCACATGAAGAGATCAGCAGCAGGAGACCTCAAAGGGGAGAAAGAATTCACATGGAGACACATTGAGTTATCAGGCAGCCCCATCCAGCCCAACTTCTACCACCGACTGAATAAAGACGAGTAATCCTAGTTAGGGCCACATGGAACCAAAGAATCTCCTACTTAATTCTTCCAAATTCCTGACTCATAAAATTGTGAGAAAAAAATTGTTTTAAGTCACTAATTTTGCTAGAGTTAGGCAGTGATAGATAATCAAGACATTTAATAAGATGTTAATATTGTGTCATATTTTCCCAACTTTATCCATTGCATATATTTCCCTCAAGGATGCTGTGGGGATATTTCTGATAGGCTAGGATAGGATTTAGGTATTCCTGGGCCTTCTGGTTATAAAAGCATTAAGGAGCAACCTGATCTTTAATGAATCTTTAATGATATTGACTGAATACATGTGTATGGGGCATTGTGCCAAGTACCTCATATATAACTATCTCATTTAATCAATAGTGGAGAATCCTGAGATTCCTTTCACCATCCCCACTTCAGAGATGAGGATGCTAACGCTCAGAGAGATGGAATAACTCTCAAGAAGCGAAGCAGGAAGCGGTGGAGCTGGAGTGGGAGATCAGGTCTGATTATAAAGTGCAGAGTCTGTTCACTACAGCAGGTTGTTAACATTCTGTAAATGATGTGTCATTCTAAAGCTCTTTCTTACCTACTGGCCATCTGGGATCTGGGAGAAGGGGAGCCCTCTCTGTGGGCAGCGTAGGGACTTTGGATCAAATGGATCTTTATTTGATGCACAATCACTCACAAGTTGAATGACCTCGGGAGTGATTATGTAACCTCTCAGTTTCTTTGATCTCATTTGCAAAGTGAGGATAACCACCTTTTTCAGAGGATTCTTATAAGGTTTCCTGGACTGACATCATGTAAAATGCTGAATATAATGCCTGGTATATGGTAAGAGCTCATTAGCTAATATTATTACTAGTGTTTAACTCATGGTTATCTAAAGAGGTGACTGTACCAAGTCTGTTGTCATGCATAGTTTATTCACTAAAACAGAGGTAGGCAAACTATGGTCTGTGGGTCAAATCTAGCCTGTTGCCTGTATTTGTATGACCCACGAACTAAGAATGGGTTTTCACATTTTTAAACAGCTGAAAGAAAAATCAAAAGAACAATAAAATTTCCTGACATGAAAATTACAGGAAATTGACATTTCAGTGTCCATAAATAAAGTTTGATCAGAACACAGTCACACCCATTCACATCATGTTTATAGCTGCTTTCATGCTATAAGGGT
This sequence comes from Solenodon paradoxus, assembly GCA_004363575.1. Taxonomy (NCBI): domain Eukaryota; kingdom Metazoa; phylum Chordata; class Mammalia; order Eulipotyphla; family Solenodontidae; genus Solenodon; species Solenodon paradoxus. Next base: position 145,879 of record RJWH01002579.1, on the reverse strand, counting down.
TGAACAGCTGTGACAAAGAGTGTATGACTTTTACAGTAAAATATATTTGCTATCTGGTCTTTTCTAGATGCTTTCAGGTCTTCAGACTAGAACATGACTTAAGTGGCAGATAGTTGGTTGGAAGTGGAGGAAGAATCACAGAACATAAATTTCTAATCCCTATGTGACCATTAACTGGCTATCGCGATTACCTAAGCTGTCGACCTAGTGTCCTTATATATTAGAGCAGGGGCTGGGCTAGTCGTTTTTCCTGGTTCCTTCCAGAATTTAAAACATGTCTGTGAATCTCAGATGGCATAAGAGGCAGGTTCTAGGAAGAATGTGCGTTAGAAACACTTCCCACACCTTGAAGAGGTTATAAATACTCTAGTAGTAAAACAAAAGACTATTAATATTTTACTATTAAAAGGACTTTGAAAATGAGGTTTGAGGAAAAACTACAGTAACAGAGAAAGGAAAAGACATTAGAGATAATTAAAGACCATTTACACAGGTATCAGACAAGGCAGCACAGTCCATTGGGTAACCTTGGCAAAGACATAAAAGGATTGTAATAGGCAGTAATAGACCCAATGCTAGGCACTGGGTTTAGCATTTCTCATGAAACAACTCACTTAATATTTCCAGCTTCTTCTAGCCACTGCCTCCTTATCTGAGCTTCTTTGGGTTGGCTATTATAAAGAGACATTTCGAACCCTCAGTACATGCGAGCTATTATACATACTATTTTTGTTGGAGTAACTGGGCCCCTGTGTCTAAGCCCTATGGCTAATTTGTCCTGATTTCCTACATTTGCCCATATTCTTCCTGACCTCCAGCTTTTGTGTTCTTTTGTGGCAGGGATGGAATGGGTAGACTTTATATCTAAGTGCACGAAGCCCTAATGAGAAACATCACGCAAGCCATGGGAACAGCCATGATCCACATCAGTGATGAGCAGACTGGAAACATATGAAAAGGGATGTGGGAATTTTGTATGAGATCAGAGGCAAGAGAGGAAAGTAGTTTAGAGCAAAGACTCTGGAGCTGGAAAGCACGGGGCCTCACTGGAGCTTGACGATCTACTAGAGAAAATACTTCATGTTCTCATGACTCATTTTCCTCATCTACAAAACAGAGATAATAGTACTCTTCATAGAGCTGTTGTATATTGATTAAGTATCTAGCGCAGTCCCCAGGAAATAGTAAGTAAGAACAAGGTGGCTGCTATTATTACCATTTTCTGCTGGAAAACTAGTTGCTCCAGGAATCAGACTTGCATATTAAGCTTGGTTAGGCCCTACACTACCAGTTATATGCAGCTATTCAAAATGAAACAAATTAAAACAAAATACAATTCAAATTCAAATCTCAGTTTTACTAGTCACATTTCAGTACTCTTGAGTCATACGTGGCTAATGGCATCTGTACTGAACTGCTCAAACAGACTATTTCTGTCACTGCAGAAAGGTCTGTTGGATCCTGTTGGTTTAGATTCAAAAGAATTAGATTCATAATTATGGATTATTTCACAAATGATAGCAACGAAGAAGTGTGCCATTCAATTCTCAAGTTAGAACATGAGGAGAAAGCAGGGAAAAGAAAAGAGGATGGTGTCAAGAGCCTCGCCTTGTTGATACAAGAACTAAAGGTCGATAAGCATTCCATAAACTTACACAGAACCCAAGAGAAAAACAACAATGCTTATTTAACTGGAAGAGGAGCAGGGAAGAAACATGCACCATGATGAAGTGAGCTAAAACTCTATTATAATAGGGAGTCAGTCTCTAAGATGAATAAGTTAAGAAATAACAATATAAGAATAATAACTAAGTAGTATTTTGGCGTAGACAGTCCACAGGAATGAACTCATTATGAAGTAAATAAGTCCTAGGGAGTACGGCAACTATCTTTTGCCTATTTGAAAGTTGCTAAGAGAAAAGATCTTAAAATTTTTCATAATAAGAAAAAAAAATTGTAACTGTGTTTGGGGATGAGTGGGTCATTGTAGCGATCATGTTGCAATATATACAAATATGGAAACATTATGCTGTACACCTTAACTAATCTACTGTTATATGCCAAGTCTACCTGACCTGAAAGATAAACAGCCTAAGCATATTTGAAGAAAAGTACTTGGCTATGAAGATAAAAACACAATTGTTTAAAGGGGCCCCTTCTGGGCTACGGGTTGGAGGGTGGAAAGGGGTAGGACTGAGAAATGCTGCTTTTTTGAAAAAAAATATTGGTAATGTTTTCGTACTACTTTATTTCTCCATCAGGTTATGTGTATGTCTTTCATAAAGATACCGAACAAAGACTAAAACCAGTGACAGAATTTTCAATATTCTGGTAGAGAAAGGCTGTTTGCAGGAAGAATGTATCTTCTCCAGGGAAACTTCTTTAAGGTTTTGGTTTACTGAAATGAGGCTTCTGAGATCAGTCCTCTCCAAAGGCAAAAGCAAACCCTAGCAACCCCGCCCCCCTTCAATACATCATCTGGATGATCTAAGTGCATCTTGGGAAGATGAATAAATTGTAAGTGCCAACTGAGGGACTGACTGCTCTGGGGAGACAGAATGTGCCAGTGGGTGGATGTACTGGGACCGTGTGTGCGGGTGACAGTTGAGCAAGCCTCAATGGCTCCTGCTTGGGGCCAAGTGACAAGTACAGTGGAAGTCCCTTCCAACATTTTCTGGGGACTGGAGAAAAACACAACCCATGAAGCATATCTGGAATCATGGAAAGCCTGATGGAGTCCCAGAGTTGTCGCCATCAGAGCTGAAATGTCTTCATTGCTTGCAGAAGCCCAATGGCCCTTCTTGCCATTGGTGAACTTCCATGCCCACATAAGCACCGTGGACAGGCTACACAGATGCACAGAAGTCCTGAGGCCATCTTGTCCTTCCTTTTTAGGAGGACCAGAGTTTTTAAATGCTGTTTTTACAGATGTGGGCATTGTGACACCAAACATTTTTTGTGGGTAGCTTATCAGATGACCCTTGCTCAGATAAAAGCTCGCTGCTTTTCAAATTTGATTCGTGATTGAAAAAAAGAAAGTAAGCACTGAAATGTTTTAAAACACTTCCCTAAGTTGCTGATAAATGGAAGCAGTTAAAAAGAAATTTGAGCTAACGGAAAGAGAATACTGGATTCCAAGCCTGGACTCTCATTCCTGCTCTTTAAACTATTGGCTATGTGACTTTGGGAAAAACAATTGTTCAGTTTTCTCATAGATAACATAGAAATACTTATTGCCTGGTAAATACTCCTAGATAAAAATATGGCTGCATTTGCCAATGACTGAATGCCTAAGTGAGATTATTTTATTCATACTTATAAGAACTTGTCTCCTCATTTGATAAGTAAAGGGAATATAGCACAGAGGAGTGAAGTTACTTTCCCCAGGGAAGATAACTAAGAAGCAGTAGAACCAGAATTTAAATAGAAGGGGGTCTGATTAAAAGGATTCTCTACTGTTTACACTGCCCCCTACAGGCCCTACCTCTCACAAGAGAATTTACCAAAGTTTGCAGATAAAATCCAGGTGACTGTGGAAGGACTTTGAAAAGCAAAAGGCATTATATTATGCTGATATTTACCTATTACCACACACAAGACCTCATATATTATTATCTATGTAATCTTCATGAATATTCTGAAATGACCTCTGAGGATCACTATAGGGCTTCAAAGAGGTTTAGGCAGGGGCGGGGCAAGCCCAGGTTTTCCTGGAAAGCATCCATAGGCAAGAACACGAAAACATGGAGTCGCTGGGCTGCTGGCTGATTGCACGGCTTCTGTGCATGTTCATAAATATTGATTGTGATTAAACTATTATCATAGTAATGAGGGTAATAATGCCTCCTCCAGTCCATCCTACCACACTACTCAAAGTCCCTACTTTCCATTAAATAAAGAATACTGGCACTGCTGGGGAGTTGGGCAAGAGGCAGGGAAATGATCTCTATTAAGCAAAAGCATTCTGTTCCATGCACCGATTAGAAGCTGCGGTCTCATTAACGAGAAGAATTGTTCATGTCTCCCGTTGCTCAGGGTACTGTGCTCTGAGACTCAGTCCCAGAAGTGTGTGTTCTCATCTCACTTCCCCCCTGGGGCTTCCGAACAGATGCCCAATTGAAGTAGACCTGTTTTTCCTTCCAGTTTCTCTCATTTCTGTCCCAATCCTTCATTCCCAGAGAGGATTTCTGCAAGGCTCAAGGTCTTCAGCACACCCACCCTTTCAATGCTGCTGACTTAAAAACGGCTGCATGCTTATGATTTGCCTGGTATAAAATGAAGCAATTTATAAGCAATTAACCTCGTATTGGTGGGCGTGAGGATGACCATCATTTACAGATGAGGGCACCTAGGCTCAGAGAAGTTTAGTGACTCTCTAAAAGACCCACAGTTGGTAGCATCATGGAGCTGGAATTTGAGTTTAACCCTCTTCATGATGCTGCATTGCTTTTCCCTGTGTCTGTGTGCTTTCATTTTAGGAGCTACACAGGAAAGCAAATTCGAAAGTTTTAATTTTATAAAATCTCAGGCTTGAAGGCTTATTTTCATATGATTCTAAGTGAGGGCCTCGGCTCGCCTCTGGAATTTCCAGGTTTTGCTCTGTCTTTTGAACATCTGTCAACACTAAGAAACCAGATCGAATGCATACTTGCAGGGACAGGGCCACATCTTCCTGGGGAGCTGGCATCAGCTTGGCCTGGGTGCTGTGCAGATGGGGTGGCACTGGCATTACTGAATACTCGTGTGTCCGCCTTTCTCTCCTGCCTGCCACAGCCTGAACTTGAAGGTACAGTTGGTTTCTGTCACCACTGCCAGCTTGCCCATCATAGCCAGCCTGGGTATGCTGCACAGTGGAGAGTTTTTTCCTTCCTTTTTCTGGCCAACTCAATAAAAGGTGGGGAAAACAAACGCAGGAATGATAGGAGGTCTGGGTTCTATCATGAAACTAGTTGCTCATGTCATCGTCCTTTTCTGGTCTTAGTTTACACAACTGCAAAAGGGGTAGAGGGCTGGGGCTAGAATTATCACAACATCCCAGACCTCTGGCATTAGAACTTCCTCTCTTCTCTGAATGATTGCTGTGTACCATCTGTGTGATATCTACTTATTCACTTAATACTCTTCAGGTGACTTGCCTTTTTTTTAAAGGGAAGGTGCAGGCAGGAATGAAGGTGAGTAGGCAGGCAGGCAGGAAGAGAGAGGAGAAAGAAGCACTTTTTAAAATTTTATTTAGTGGTCCATCTTGGTTGTTTCCCCAGCTCTGGGTCTTGAACCAGGCATCTTGGGATGTATGTGGACTGCACGCTAAAATGCTAGGTCACCAGGGTGCTCCAAATTGGCTTGATTTTCAAATAAGAGGTCAGGGTGAAAAGAAATACAATAAATATAAAATAAAACTATTTAATTCTGGGTAGACATGGTAGCCTGCCATGAGGGTGCCCAGCCTGGGGCCTGCTTACTCTTTCTCCTCCTTTCTTATACTCAAACACCTGAAACTTTAGAAATGTATTAGAGACACATGAGCACTAAATGGAGCACATTAAGGACAAGGATGGAAATAAAACTGGAAAGGGAATACGCCTTTCACAATGTGGTGCTATTTAATGTTGAATTTTTGTAGCATCTGACATTGCTGCAGCTACCTCGTGGTACATATTCTTTGTTTAGAAAACGCTCAGTGATAATAGGAGTAAAAAGGCTCTCAGAAAAGAAGAAGAGGAGGAGGATGAAGGTGAGAGGGAGGTGGGTGAGACAGAGGTGGGGAATATAGGAAGAGACAAAGCCCTCTGTTTGCTTATTTCTGTGATCCAAATACTTCAACTACAGTCGTCTTCCAGCTGCTGACATGACATCACTAAGTGTGGAGATGGGAAGAGCTGCACAGAGTTGGCTCTTACCAGCAAACAGAAACTGATCAGACTGCACACATCACTGGAATCACTAGACAAGAAAACCTCATAAGTTCTTTCTGTTTTATGCACTCTAGGGAGTAACTTCTAGAAAACAGAGATAAGGCCTTTGACAAAAGATTCTACACACCTAACTCAGCAACTTACATTCAACAGTCATTTAAAACATGGCGGCTGATCAAGGAGCTGATTCTAATACTTAGAACTTTATTCAGTGACATAGCCACAGTAATAACCACAATAATAAATAACATCTAATACATATTGAAAACGTACCTCATTCCAGGTACACAACATTTTCTCATGTAACTCCATCAACACCATATAATGAGGTCTTATAATTATTCCATTTTATAGGCCAATAAACCAATGCCAAGCATTAATCTGTCAACGATTATGCCATAGTAACAGGCAGAACAGACAAATAATGATAGTGCGTACTGAAATAAACCTGACTCAACCCGAAGTATGCTTGGAGAACGGGATATTCAGTCCTGGTTAAGAAAATATTTTGATCAATAAAGAGGTATTCTAGAGGCTAGGAATGAAAAGTTCTTGAAGAATCAAGACAAATGTTAAATACTAAAAATATACTAAACATAATAGAAAATCTCTTCGATTAATCAAATTTTTTGCTTTAAGAATGTGCCGAAGTAGGTGCTATAAGAATTTTCACTGATCCTATTATGGATAATAGCTTGGGTTTTTAAGAGAAATGATTGCTATGATAAGACCTGAATAGCTGAGAACATATTTGGTGAAAAGCACGAGGGTCTTGAAGCTTTCCTATAGTTCTGAAGAAGTTGAAGTAAGGTGAATAATTTTTCATTTTTAGAACATTACAGTGAACCAGGTGTGACACAAAGCTTACTGATCACTTACTGATCACCGGTGAGGAAACTGAGGCTCAGAAACAGTCAATAACCTGTCCACATTTCTGTTAGTCCAGTCATCACCATCACATCTCTCTCTCTAACTTTCTGGTGGTAAGTTTCCCACTGCAGGTGGCTCAGAGGTCAGGTCAGAATGTCTCACTTTTAATTTCAGAATAATTATTTCCTGTTTGAAACCTCCGTCGTGTTCATTAGGTATTTCTTTCGTAGCTGACATTTCTGTGACTCGGTCGTTCAGCACCTCCTTGTCTGAAAAAAAATACTGTGTCTGTCTTATGTTCACTTTGAACTATATTTGTCTATTAAAGAATATTCAGGAAAATGGTTAACTTTGGAGGCTTCTTTTTATTTTTTCCTTCTGAAAAGCTTCTGAAAGGTTGTGTGGACAGCAGGTATGTTAATTGTCAACTGTGCTTTCAAGGCATGAACTGGAAATGAGGATGATGTCCTACTAGGTGATAAAATTATCTGTCGCAGATACCAAAGTGGATGTCAAGTTCTGAAACACTGGGGAGCAGGTGATGAAAGAAGTCAGAGGAAGGCCTGGCAGATGAGTGCTTTATAGTTCTCTAACATTTCAGGGCATGATGTTTTCTTTGGCCCACGAACAAAATACATTAGAGAAAACCCATTTTTCCTTCCAATGATGGCCCAAAGCTTCAAAATCAGAAGACCACAAACCTAACACCAGTTTGTAACTGGTAGTTGGTCTCTCTGATCTCCCTTAACTTCTCCAAAAGAATCAATTTTGATAGTGTCTCTCTTTGAAGCACTTAACTTCTACACTTTGGGCAAACTCCTTCATGTTCCAGTTCCTTACTCCCTTTGTATTGCTATCCCTGTCTTTTTCCTCCTTCTGCTCTGGCCGTTCCCTAGGTCACAATAAACTTCCAGTTTCCAAAATGTTCTACACTTTCTCTTGCTCCTTGAAGATTTTGTTTGTTAAAACACCTCTGTTCTCTTCTTTGCCAGGGGGAAATTTTACTTACCTGTTAGACCTCAGCTCTTAAGTCATTTGTTACATGGCCTCCCAGGTGAGGTTAGTTTCCTTTGGGCTACTTTTCTCTCCCTAAATAATTGCTGCACTTGTAAACTATTTACTCATACTGTATCCCCCTCATGCAAATGTAGAACTAGGGACACTGTTGCTCTTATTCACTGCTAAGCCCCTAGTCCCCAGCACATAGTAGGTACTCAGTAGAACACTTGTTGGCTGATGAAGTAAGGTGAAAATGATGATTATCTGGCAAGCACAAAGTAGGGAATTTTCAATGTTCATTACTTCAGTTTTATTGCAAAACTGGTGTGTAAGTTACTTATAAACTATCTTTGCTGGTGAGCTGTGAAAAATAGATGACTCCCTTAGAAATATTATCTGTTAGTCAGTGGGTCCTGGGATAGTCACCAATGACTTCATTTATGGGTTTCTGTGCTTCTAAGGGGAAGAACATTCTGACAAGCAAATCTTGAGTAGCTGCACAACTTAGGACAAATTCCTCCACTTCTCTCATCTGTAAAATGAGGATAGTAATTGAATATGCTGCACTGGGTGATTGTGAGGATCGGATGAGCTAATGGACATAACTCTCTTAGCACACTACCTGGCACGCAGACTGTGTTCAATCAATGTTGGCTAATATGATTGATGTTTCTGTCTGAGGCAGAAACCTCTCTCTGTAAGGTAGCAGTGACTTGAATCCCAAGAATTCAGCATCTGATAATTTGATGCTGCTATTGGACAATCTGAAACCTCTCTGCACCACCATCACCAGCCTATCTAGAAAAACCTGTCTGCCTGCTGGGCAGTCCTTGAAGTCAAAGCAAAAAATGGAATGCCATCAGAGACAACATGGAACAATGAACACTCACCCTACTCTAAAATTCGAACTGCTTTCTGACTCAAATGTTCCGTGGACGGAAGTGAATTCCCTTGATCCAGTTCTGGCTTTTGACCAAGGAAGCAGCCTTGTTCCTTGGCATGACATCAACAGCATAAAAGCAGTCGATGTGGTTGATCTACACAAACACCATCTCTGGTCTCAGATTCTAGCAAGAAGAAACATGTCTACTTTCTTTGGTTCCTAAGCGGCAAAACAATGAAAATGCTGGGAAAAAAAAAAAAAAAAAGGATAAAAATAGTGAGTGTGAGTTATGTGAGAGCTAAGGTGATGGAACATCCAGTAGGGTTTGGGTTCCTGATGATCCTAAAATGGACTTAATCCTCTATTTCCTGAGTGACTTCCACACTATACCGTACCCAATGCAAATGGATTTAGTTGTTGGGAAGGTCTTGGGTAAGTACTAGGAGGCTTCAGAGGATTTGATGCAATTGTCCTGTGTGTTCGGTGTAGGACTGGGCTCCTTTTACATCTTCGTTCCTCCTCTGAGAGTTTAGAGGTCAGTGACAGAGAGCATGCTGGTGAAGCTGGAGGGTTTAACCTCTCTAGGCCTCAATTTCATTATACAGAAGAGCCTGTTGGAGTGGGATTACTCAGAGCATTCAATGAGGAAAAAATATTTAAAGTACTTAGCCCTGTGCCAGGCACGTAGCAAATGTTCTTGTAGCTATGTTAGACGTCTGAATTCATCCAATATAGCCTTTGTCATATTCCACTGATGGAATCAAAAGCCAAGGTATGGCCTCATGTCTCAGGTCACACAGCGCCTGGTGATGGGCAGAGCTGGTACTGCAGCCCAGGTCTCATTATATCTGAGACTGTCATTATTGCTGCATTCCATGGACTCTCCAGTCGCATTTGGTTCAGCTGAACGCTAATACCTCACAGCTCTCTAGCCTTCCACCTTTGCTCCCTCCAATCATGTCTCGACCCTCAACATCATCTTAATCCATAAACACCATTCATGTTAGTTACCCCTAAAATATCTTGCAGAAGTGTTATCTGCTTTCCTGCCTTATAGCCAATGTAGCTGATGCCCTGTCCAGAAGATTCTCCTCTCCTCTTTATCTATGACTGGCCCCACTGTCAGTTCAGATATCTCCTCCTCAGAGAGACCCGCCATGAGCAGACTTGCTGAAGTACAGCCATCTTTTCTCTCTCTCATTCTCAGTCTCTCTCCACTATGGCCTGTAAGCACTTCCCCATCCTTTCCTGTATTACTACCTGTCTCCTTTTCTAAATATAAGCTCAGAAAGGACACAGAACAGTCTTCCATGCTCAATGCTATGTGTCTAGCACCTAACCTAATACACGACACATAGGTGCTTAGTAGTTATATTTTGAGTGACAGGCTGGATGACAGGATGGACTCGATTCCAGAGGAAGATATTTAAACAACTGATAGGACAAAGGAAAGGATGCTAACATGCTGGGCGAGAGACCTGAGCACCTGCTTGTCAGCCTTCTTGGCTTCCTAAAAGAACAGCTCCAGGGACCCACCAGACAGGGCCCCTTCCAAACAGGCAACCCACACAAAAGCACATCTTGCAGTCAGGGGAAATGGGCGGATAGTTGCTAATTGCGACTTCCAACTGGGCTGATCTTTCAAAAGTTCGAAAGGGGCCTGCCTCCAGAAATCCCAGGCTGCTACTGCTGCTGGGGCTGGGGAGGGAGAAAAGGAGGGGTGCGCTTGGGCGCCTCTCGGGCTGGCACAGAGAAGCCACATCTCCTCCTCCCTCCTCCCCCCAACTCCTCTCCAAGAGAGGAAGCAATGCAGATGGAGACGAGAAATAAATATTCCTGCCTGCTCCGTGCCACTGCAGACGTTTTCCAAAATGTCTGGCTTGGACCATGAAATGAGGCCCACCCAGGAAAGGAGGCGCTCAGCGGGAGAAAGAGGGGGAAAGGGTGGCATATTTGTCGATACTTGTCAGCCTTCTGGGGGGCAGAGCACATGGCTGATGCTTGGCAGCTCTGCTGAGGTAGGGATGTGGTAAGCGCACAGTAATACTTAAGAATTGAATCAAAAATGGGAGTGAACGTAAGGAAATCATGCCAGGGTATTGGCATTATCTCTATGCCTTTGTCCAGGGTCTCAGGACTCAAAGCTGGTTCTCTGATTATTGATTTCCATGCTCTTTGCCCTGTATCTGCAGCCTCTGCTCAACCCTTCTACCTCCACTGCACTCTGGGGTAATTAACACAACTGGCTGCAGGAAGTCTTCAAAGGCCCTTTGAAATGTGGGCAGGAGCTCAGAATCCATGTGTGGAGATATTCCTGCCACCTCAAAGCACATCTCATGCTCTCCAATACTGGAATACCAGCAGGAGATGAGAACACAGGCTGCAAATGATAAGTGGGTGCTTTTGGCCTTAGGATGGCTAAGTGTGTGGGAGAAGTGTCACTAAGGAAGGGAAGTTTCAGGCCCAGCCACAGGCACCAAAGTGTTCTGCAGTTACGGTGACTTCACTCGGCAAGTCGTGTGGCTGCAAAATGTCTTAGTAAAGGAAGAAGAGAGGATGAGAATTTCAGCTTGAGAACTCCTGCAGAGAATTCACTGGGTCTGCTTGTTTCTAGCTCTCCCATATGGATCTCCTGGTACCATGTTCTTGCTAACACTGCCACTGGACCAGTTCTCTTGGTAAGGCCATAATTAGGGTAGGGGGTTTGATGAATTGAATTCTATTCAATAAAGAGCAGAGGTGCTTTCCCGGTTTTCACGGGTTCCAGTCTAGTGCATAAAAACAGTTGTTCAAAATGAAGACTCAGAGAAAGTAGTATCTTTTGTGGGTGTCAGAGAAATGTTTTCCAGAAATGTTGCATTTAATTCTGCCTCTTTTCCCCATTTCTATAACTTCACTGAGGAATGAAAGATTATCTAAATTTCCCACTCATGTGCCCTGAATCCTTCTTTATGAATCTTCCCTACTCATTTGTCCATCTGCCTTCTAATGCCAGGCAATTGCCAGCTAAATCCCACTCTCTCCAGGAAGCCATTAAGTGGTGGGGGGAAGCTGGCAGAAGATCTACGTTCCCGTCCCCACTCTGCCCATTGCTGTGTGACCTTTGATAAATTACTCCCCTTCTCTGGGCCTTGGTTTCTTTGTTTGTCAAAAGAGTAGGCAGGATAGGTTTTCTTTCAGCTGTGACACCTTATGGGTGGTTCTAGAGAGTGAAATCAGCTCAAATTCCTATTGTTACCACCCTCTGCCCACCCCCACCTTCACCAATAAATTCTAGGGACCAGGACAATAATATATGTGCGATTGAGTTCAGTCTCTGCACCTGAAAGAATAGAGGTGTATGTCAAAACAAGCTGAAAAGGTAGACCATGGATGGTATCTAGAAAGCATATTAAAAAATTTGTCTACATTCCCCTTAATTCCCAGGAAATCTGATGTATGGATTGGGGAAAGATCAAAGGAGGGCTAATGGCACCCCCTGATGGCCTAGAGGGTAAGGCCACCGGATGCAGTCCACAAACATTCCAGGAATGAGGATTTGAGACTGGGGGCTGGGGAGGGTAACCAAGATGAATAACAAGATAAAATAAACAAAGTGCTTATTCCTCCTCTCTCTTCCTGCCTGCCTGCCTGCCAGCCTGTTTACTCACCTTCATTTTTGCCTACATGTTCCCTTAAAAAAAAAGGGAGGGGGAGGTTATTTTGAATTTGTGTGCATGTATATTTGTGATCATTGTATAATGATTATATTAGCTCTCTTTTATTAATAATACTATCATTTATTGAGGCCTACTATGTGCTAGGACTGCACTAAATTTTTTCATTTACATCATTAGTCCTCACAATGGTTCATTATGGAAGATCCATGCCCCACTCCCATACAACATGATTAGTTGACCACAATAACACACACACACACACAACACACCCCCCAAAACCAAAATGATACAACAGCACTTCTCCAAACCAAAACTAAACTGGGGCTCAGAGAGGCTGAGATACTTGCTCAAAATCACACAGCTGGTTAATATTCATAATGGGTTTGAATCTGGTTCTGTTGGATTTCAAAGATGATGATGTCCTCCCTACTACCCTATGCTTGGCCTCATCTTGGCATTCAATACACATCTCTGATTTAAAACAGTAAGGCAGTTTTAAAGACCTACAGAGAGTGGATCCTCAATCGATTGCTTCTGCTGTGGTATTGTCAGAAGAAAACAGCTCAGTGCCTGCAAAAACCGAGCTGTTAGAAGTGGCAAGAAAACATGCAGCTATAGCACCAGGAAGTGAGAGAACCAGGCCCCCAAAGTAGTCCATCTACAGTAATCACCTCCATGGATCATTTACCTACAGAAAACTGAAGTGACAGTTGCCCACCATTGAAATTTCTTGCCCAATTTTGCCCAGAATTAGAGCTTCTCAGAATTTGTATAGACCCAATGATCTGTTCCAGGACTGTAAACTCAAGTGCATCCAAGTCCAGACAGGCACATAAACAAAACAGCCAGGAGGGGTCACGGGTAACTGGCGAGCACCTGTCTGGTCTGTGGAGCCCACCGGGACATGGCCCATGCAATGCTGCCCAACTTCCATGTGATAAAGAATGCTCTGGAATGCAGACTTATCTGTGAATTCACCTGTGTTTTAAATGCCCGAAACTCAGTTAAGAAAAGTGTCCCTGATGCAGTGAAGCCCAAATAAAACATATTTTAAAGCTCTGGCCTGCCAATCTCCATTTGCAACCTCTAAAATTAATTTTCCTTATTTATTGATGAGGAAATGATGACCAAGAGACATGAAGGGATTTGCCTGAGAGAGCTACAAGCCTGGATTCAAGCCAGGAACTCTTTGAATATAAATATACAGAGATGTCCGTGTGTGTCTGTGTGTGTACGCATATGTATGTGTGTGCATACACATTCACAAATGAAACAAAAATGATTTTGGATTAGCTGCTATTATGAAATGTCCTGTTTATTCCCCCAGTGTTATTCTTATATTTGGGTAGTTGACCTCAATTAACACATACACTCTAACCAAAACTAAAATAACGCAACAGCATCTCTCATCCAAATCCAAATCCAGACCCAAACCCAAACCCAAACAACAAAAACCAAGAAAGCAGCTCTTTACTTACGGTAAATGACAAAAAAGAAGAAAACAAAGTCCCTTCATCATATCGGGATAATTTCGCCAGCACTCCTTCCAGGATAGTAACGAACTAGTAAAATAGGGTAAGAAAGGAAACTCATTATTATTTCAAACTGCAATTGTTCACAATAAAGAGCAGTTTTGCCCAACCACAGAGAGACCAGCACTGAAGCCTCTATTCATTTTTGTATTTTATTATTTGATTCCTGCTTTGGGGGAAAGGAATAGACTCTCTTTACACAGAAATATTTGACTTATCCGGCTTTCTCCTCATTATTATGTGATTGCAAATATAGAGTTTTACAGAAGTGCAAAGTGACAAAATATTATTGAGTTGCATATAGCATGCGATAATATTAAATGCACTTTTCAAAATCCAAAACTGCGCAAAGCAGTTTTTATGTTACATATTAGCACTACATTTAATCCAATCTATTTTTATTTGTATTTTATCAGTAATTTTGGGGAAACAGAAGCTAAGCACTGGCAAATATAAATGCCTTCCCATTCAGCATTACTTAGTTAAAATTCTATAATTCATGAGGGTGACTGAAATAGCTTTATCTGACTTTTATGTTTTATTATGACTCTCACTGCATGTGAAACTAGAGAAAAGGGGGATTTTCATGATGGCAGAATTCCTTATTACCGTTTAACTTTCTGTATTTAAAAAAAAATCTAACTTTGTCAATGCTGAAAAACAAAACAAATATTTCCCGCATAACCTAGTGCAACGTTTGGAGACAAATACTTATTAAGTTAACATATGCCATTTCATCAGTTCATCTTCACATGGCTCGCAATCGTCAGAAACATCATTCAGAGCACAGGTTGGGTGATGTACAATCTTGTTTCCTGGGAAATAGGAGTATCCGGCTCAACTTTTTAACGTGTTACATTTTAATGGAAATGCAGACATAACCAAAGCAATGTTCACAATGAAACATTTCACCTGAAGCTGAAGGTTACCTTTGCAACCAAGAGTGTTATCATTTCTTTAACAGTTTCTTCAATTAGTTCGTCTATTTTTGAATGGTATTGATGCTAAAGAACACAGAAAACAAATATTAGCATGTTTGGGAGGTGATGGCATTACATCTGTCAGTAATTTTTAGACAACGTGATTTATAAATAAAGCCTGGTCTGCAAATCTAGTTTATTTCCAAATCCCAAAAGCAACTGTAAAATTTTAATTCTAGGTCTTTGATGAAAAGAGACCTGAAGCTCTTTTTTTTAAAAATCACCAGGTGTATTGTTTCACACTCTAGGTTTTCCTTGAGTGCTTTGATACATGCAGCGACTTACGCACATTTACAAACAGCATACGTGGAAGGCTTCACAGTCCAGCAGTGTGTTGATCTGGGTCTTAAAGCAAGAGACCACACCAATTTAATATAGGGCATGAAGATTATCTTTGGAAAACTGCTGGGGCATGTGATGTAGGCAGTAAAATTCTTCCAAAGAAAATTTGACCAAGACACTGTGACTTAGTTTGCAAAAAAAATGTTCATAAAGCCTTCAGCTCCTTTGGGCTAACGTCTCAGAGGTCCCTCTGACCCCTTCAACTGTATCCCCAGCTGACTAAGTGTTGAGACAGTATCTCCTTCTCAACCCTTGCACGCACGCATTCTCTCTGTTTCTGAACAAGCAGACCCAGGCTTAGTGTCGCTACCGAGACTGCTGCTAGATTTTCAATTTCTCGAACTGCCGCAGTCAATTAAATTTAAATAGTAATGTGAAAACAAACCCCCACACAAACAAAAATCTGCTGCAAATGCCAGGGAAAAAAGGAAAAGCGATTTCAACAGAAAATATTGTATGCCAGCTCCTTGACATTTATTAGATCATTTTAGTATCCATTTGAATTATTCCACATTTCCTTGATAAAAAAATAACAATGCAAAGCATTGCTACTTGGAAAGGAAAGTGCACTTACCACTTTTTAGCAAACTTTCAGAAGGATGATTAATTAGGAATAGAAAAAAAAGGAATAGGGCCAATAAAAATTAAGACAAAAGGACACCATGAGAAAATAAAAATTAAACATAACATCTAAAAAGCTACAAAAACATACAGAAATAATAAGTCATAGTCATGTGGTTTGATATTCTGATAACTGGCAATTAGAACGATTGCGATTGAGCAAAGGAATCTGAATCGGGTTAATCCATTTAAAGTTCTAGAGAAGTTTTCTTTGTAAGTGGAAGACCTGGATAAAGTCCCAGTGAAAAGTTGGAAAGTCATGTTGCCTAAGATAACATAGTTCAAATTTTTTTTTTTAATCTGCTAAAAAAAGAACTAGGGAAAGAAGGGGAACTAGTATAAGGTACTGATTTTGGAAAGGGAATGGGACAAACCTTGTTTAAAGATATTTAGAGAATGTTTTACTATTATTATTATTATTAATTATTACTGTTGTTATTGTTACTATTATTTAAAGGGCATATCAGAAATCCTTTCCTGGCTTTCTCACACCCAGATTCATAGATATATTTTGAAGATCAAGGAGGGTCTATACATGTAAAAAACTTTAGTCAATTGTAATTGCAATTCAAATATTATTTATTCAAGCTCATAAAATAGAAGATGAAGGTAGGGAAATATGGTCTTACTATTCAGCCATCTCATTTTATTTCCCCTTTAGTTGATAAAAGGAAAAATAATAAAGCTAATGGCCTATGTTGTATAGGCCTGATAAGTCAGAACCCACACTGGCTATACTGCTGTTTTCACAAAAGGATTTACCAGTAAGTGGCATAAACCTAAAGCTAAATGTAAAACTATCTGCAGTATTCTGTGCTAGAAACACAAAGAACGATGTCAGAGCAAAAGAATTCAGGAATACTGACAGGGCTCCAAATTCATTTTTAGGTCTTGATATAAGATCCAGAATTACATGCTTTACTTTCCCTCCTCATGTGACTGCCTCACTCTGCTAGATTTTCTTTGTATTGCTATAAATGATTCACATGTATTTAATTAATCATGAGATTTAACTAACTCAGAAAAGCTAGTTGTAAACAAAATAAGACTATATGAAATATTAAATGAGGAACTTCTAACCAAAGAACATCATCAAGAATAGAAATGATCACTTAAAAAACCTGGATGAAATGACAGAGCCAAGAACAATTGTTTACTCTGCAGCAAGAGGGATTTAAGCTCTTTAATCTGAGAAGTTAACAATGTCATTCTTTCTCAAAGAACAATCTTTCTCTTTAGAAGCAGGAGAACCTCAAACCGTTTAATTTCTAACAAATCCAAAGTGAAGCATATGGAGCAAGGTGGCTTAGGGAACCTCTTTCCACCTTCAATTTCTCCAGACCAAACTTGATTCTGACTTCTCTCCAAGAAATCTCACTCTTCCACTCTATACTAATAGCACCATTTCCTCTCCTCGCCACCTTTTATTTTTTCTGTATATGAAAACAAAATGTTTTGATTAGATTCTTTTGTTTGACTTCAGAGCATGTCAAACTCTGTGGGTCTAGTTCATCATCTCTTCAGTGAGGCTAGAATTGTCCTTGTGAATCCTATTCACCTAAAAAAATAATGAAATAATTCATAGAAACATGATTTAGAAACTTAGAAGTGTTATTCAGCAGAATACAATTACTACTACAATCACTTGTGAATTATCATGGTTGCTACATGCATGTGTACATTTCTCTAAACTCATCTAAAAATATACATATGTTCTCCATGTATGTATATTTTCATCTGAATTAAATAAAACTTTGAGAAAGATAGTAGGGTGGGACACGATCTACATAAGCATATCATGTAACAAGGGGGTAAAATACCAAAGCAGCTCTCATTGTTATTCACATAATTGCAAAATACATGAAAACCTTTTATCAGATTATCCTGAGACTTATTTGAGTAACTAGCTTTTCTGGAGCAACAGTGAGTACTCTGGAGGCTTTAACTCTCTGCTTTTTCTTAGAAGAGATACTGTCCTGCAGGGAGATGGAACTCCACGCAGTAGTATAATTGCTACCGGGCATCCTCTAGTTACCATCCTCCCAATAAGATTATTTTGTCACAAAATCTCTTGCAGTTAAATGAACGACCCAACTCTATCTGCATCTTGATAAGGGTACAAAGAGGAATCCTTCCTCATTTTGTATTTTCTAGTCCCCTCTGCTGACCTTGAGCTGACTTTACTATTCTTACTACCACCACCATCCCTACATTATTTTCTGGTGTCCTAGATCATGATAAAGGCAAGAGAACTACTACTCTTTAATGGCATGGTAAATATGGGAAGTTCACTTTGCTTCTGTTGAGTTAAGTTGCTGCAAATTCACAATCACTTCATGAAATTCATTCCACTTGACTTCCTGTGCTGCACATTTTGCCTTGTCATGGAACAGATTGTGTGTATGTTGTCTTTCTGTTAAGACCATCTGACCTTGGAAATGAGACGAAAACACACTAGACCAAGTGAGAAACTATTTAACACACAATTTCCTGTCTATTGGTGCTTCACAAATTTTAATGAAAAAATAAATATTTAAGATGGAAAAGTATGGTTAACAAATGTTGCAACAGCTGCTTTTAGATGAGACTTTACCCCAATGGTGAAATTCAGAAAGTGAACTTAAAATTGGAGAGTAACTGTATCACTCGGTCAGTATACAGTGCAAACCAGGCTGAGGGAGTTGGAATTCAGGTGGAGCCAGGTAATAGTAATGAGATCTATACTATGAGCTTACTAGCCAATGCTCACGTGAAAGCACTGAACTTCTATCTCTTCTCCCAAATCTCAGGATCTTTCTAGTCATCATTGGCTAATGTCATTTTAACAATTCAGTTTTACTTTGGAGATGAATATACCCCTTCAAGAGGGAGAAAAGTTACAAGGGACCATTTGTATGAGACTTCCTGTTGAGTTTTGCTCAGGATCATAGCCACGAGAGCAAGTCCCCCCAGAGGAAGAGCAGCAGGTCCTTCAGCAATGACTTTTCATTCAATGTAGTTTCCTTCTAACACTGATGAGAAAAAAAAAAAAAAAAAATCCTGGCCTATGCTGAATGCATGTTACTCAAGGAGTTGGTTTTGTTGTAAGCTGTTTCACTTCAGCTCTCAATTTCCAATTGCCTATCAGTGCTATTAAGTGAGGATATACTTTATATATTTACATACAATGATGTCTGGCCTTATTCTGACTGTTCTCAGTTACTTGACATTCAAGGATAGGAAGAGGCCTCACTTCCCATAAGCTGACCACTTAGGTGTGTCTGAATCATACTAAAGAGAAATGGCATCACAGATCTTTTTAACATGGCTTGGGAAACTGGGTCTTAGGATAAGAATCATAGATTTAGAATGTAGTATTAGATAGGCCTTTAATAAAGATCATTTAGTCTGGGGTTGTGTGCATTTGTTCACGAAAAACAGAAAATGTTTATCAATCTCAGTTATTATTTTCATTAAAAAATAACATTGACTCCTTTGGGGAAATCTTTTCTACTTTATCAAACTGAATGATATCCAGAAAGAAGCAAGCACTGCTGGTTATCCTCAAAAATGCTACTGCTTGGGCATATCCAAGACAATTTGCTAATCTTCTATTCAGACATTAAGGAGATTTATCCCCTATTTTGATAGGTTATATATGTCTCAAAGGTTGCATATTATATACTACATTTTTCATTTAACAAATGAAGATATAAGGTCATAAGAGTAAGTGATATGTGTAAGGTCATATAATTTGGTAGCCAAGATATAGGATGCATAAGATGTTATTAAGCCATTGGATAACTTGTTTTTCTACAAAAACTCAAAACTCCAAGGTTAAGCCAAGGTAACTTCACTCTAGAACAAAAAATGATTACTAGCAAAGGTGAGAGACAGGCCACTGTGACAAAAGTCAACTTATTATTTCCCATTATATATCTCCAACCAGGATCTATAGTTTGACCTAAAGAAGTAAAAATTGTACAGTAAAACCGTATGTAGTAAAATTGTGTGAAAGTATTTGTTTCCTGAGAAATGGCCCCAAAAATCTTATCATATTTTTAGTGGGGTCTGTGACAACACCCCTCACACACACATACACACTCCCACGACTCTCCCCATACCTCAAATTTAAAAAGAGAGAAGTGAAGATCTGAGTCACTTGGCTTGTTTGGAAGGGTTGTCTAGCCACCTGACCAGGAATATGGAAGGTCTTTAAACATGATAACAATGGAATCATGTGAAGAGGTTCTATAAAAGCTACTCTGGGCAGAGTGAGGCTGCTCCTACTGTAAGAGCCCTCTTCTACCCAGGAGTGGTCTAGCCTGTGAAACTAAGTCAAAATAGCTATCTCAAGAAGCTCTATGGGGAAATAGATAAATTGGACTTCATCAAACTTAAAAAAACTTTTATGTTTTAAAGGATGCTATTAGAAAGTGAAAAGACAGCTCACCAACTGGGAGAAAATAATTACAAATCACATATCTGATAATGGCATCTAAGAATATATAAAAAACTCTTACGACAACACAATAAACGGATAATCCAGTTTTTAAAAAATGAGCAAAGAATTTAAAGCAATGAGCAAAGGTAATTCTTCAAAACATATATACAAATGATCAATAAGCACATGAAAGGATGACCAACCTCAATGTAAATCAAAACCACAATGCAATACCATGTTACACATACTGGGATGTCTATAACAAAAAAGATAAAAGGAAATATTGGCTAAGTTGCAGAAAATAGGATTTCTTATACTTTGGTGATGGGAATACAAAATCATGTAGTCACTTTGAAAAATAGTTGGAAGTTCCGCAAAATGTTAAACCTGGAATAACAATATGACCCAATAATTTCACTCCTAGGTGTCTATCCAAGAGAACTGAAAATACAGGTCCACATGAAAACTTGTACATGAAAGCTCATGTGAGTCATATTCATAGTAGCTAAAAAGTGGAAATAAATGTCCATCAACTGATGGAGAAGGAAAACCTGATATGTTTATAATATAGAATATTATATGACCATATAAAGTACAGTATGGTTGGCTCTTGAAAATGCTATTATATGAAAGAAACTAATTACAAAGGCTACATATTATCTGATTCCATTTATATGAAATGATCAGAATAGGCAAATCCTTAGAGACAAAAATCAGAATGGCTGTTACACAGAGCTGGGGAAGAGGAGATGGGAAATTACTAAACAGGATGGCATTCCTTTTAGGGTAATGTAAATGTCCAATAATTGATTGCATAACTTTTTGAATATATTAAAAACTTAAATTGTATACTTTTAAAGGTTGAACTTTATAGTATGTGAATTATGTCTCAATTAAAAATAAAAAAGATGCTCTAAGGGGAGACAAATTCAGGAGGAATAGATTCTAGAAATTTGCAACTCAAAAGGATCTTAATGAACTTTAGAGATCACAAAAAAACAGTTTGTAACGTGGGTTCTGTGAAACCCAAGAGATTATTCAGAAGTCCCCCAGAGAAGTGGGTAGTGAGGAAATGCTGAGGGGACAGGACCATGGTAGCTTGGGCTCTGGGTTCCCTCTTCCTTGAATCCCTGCCCCCCACTTTATCCAGAACAGACTATATTTATTGCATATGCTGGCCATCTTGATCAGGTATGGAGAACCAATTCTGCAGATTAAAATCAGCCTGGATAAAATGAGAATATTGCTATCATTTTGCAGATGAGGAAACTGAGGTCCAAAGAGGGTCAAAGTCTTCAACAGCTCATTTATAGCACAGCCAGGCCAAGAATCCAGGTGTCTGGACACCCAACCCATGCCTTCCTCGGAAGCCTTCATGATTAGGCTTTCACATGGATCTGTAGAGATCAGTGGTTTTTAAAGTGTGGTCTCCAGACCAGCAGCACCAGGGAATCTATGAGAAATGCGAATCCTTAGACCTATGGGAAGCTCTTGAGGTGAGATCCAAGAATCTGAGCTTTAAGAAGCTCTCTAAATGAGTCTGATGCATGCTGAAATTTGAGAACTACTGTTCCAGATCCTTCCCATGTAGCAAATGGACCTGGGAAAGACAATTAAGAGTCCCCTACATTTGACCTCAGTGCCTAGAACCTAAGCCCCAGGAAAAGGTCCCTGACAAGAAAATCAGTTAAGAGCCGAAGCTAAGAGGGATGGGTGAGAAGTTGATTTATGGGGGTGGAATGGGGAGGGGAAACAAGGTTGTAGATGATCTTGCCAGGAAGAGAATACCACCAACCCACATTTAAAAAAGGAAGGTGCCGAAAGAGAAAATAAATACGAATAAAGAGCAAATATAATTTTGTAAAAATTCTGAGCCTGTAAGGCTGGTATTGAAAGATCTGATTTAAGAGCAATTTATGCCAATTGGCAACAACATGAGAGTTGCCAGAAATGTTTCTGAATTAATTCTAAATTGGTATATGAATATCTAGCTGGCTTAAGGCCATCGGAGAAAAATGATCATGATAGTCTTTAATCAAGCCCAAGTTGCTGTTTCTTTCTCCTTTACATTTTAAATACCACTGTGGAATCGCAAACTTAGCAAAGACTAAACTTTTGGTCAGGGAAGACATACAACCAACTTAGTCAAAAGAAACTTAAAGTCTGGGATTTCTTGGAAATTCAGAACCTGTTGACTGGGGACTAGATAGCCAGGTGATCTAACATCATATATCCTGGAGGTTGTTTAGTGCAAGAAAGGACTCTCCTGTTGTCCAGATGTTTACTGTTATTAAAATGCACTTCAGGCGGGAAAATGACTCGTGTTCTGGCCAACAGATCTGTTGAAGATAGCAGCCTAATAAATAAGACCATCACATGTCATTTGCTTACAGGAACTTGAACTTAATGGTCACCCAGGAATCACTGCCAAGTGACCAAAATTCTCATTAGCACATGATTTAGGAATTTACCGAACAAACAGGTACCATACATTCATCAGTAGCTTAAACCACAAATGTTGTAATATACTCCTGAAACTAGCAGACTAGTGTAGATGGAAGGAATTTGTGAAGTTTTCTTCTACATGATCAATGAAGGGGGGAAAAAAAAAATCTGCATTTTTTTTTTTTTTTACCTCTTGGCCCATTTCCATGCTGCAAAGTTTTGTTGATTGAGCTTTGGCATCAACCATAACATTAAACATGGTGCATATTGACTGTGGGACTCGAAAATCTGTTGATCGACTGGTTTTTTGCAGCTTAACTTCAAATGCAATCCTGGTTCTATTAAAACAAAATAGGAAAAGACCAATTCAGCATTCAGATGGCAGCAGGTGGAGGAGAAATTTTCTGAGAGGTCAGTGAAAAAGAAAATTGAAGGCTGTAATCAGTTTCAATCGACAATGACTTCACATGTGTTCTTTTTAAACAGACTTCCCCAACTAAGGAAGGCCTATTCAGGGAGACATGCCACGTAAACCCTTCCTTTCTCAGCAGTCCACGAACACCTGTAGCTCGGCGTATTTCTGTCTATAGTCACATGTGACCAAGAACCCTAATTGCAGGAGAATGAATGAATTAACAAAAACCCAATTATAGAATTACAGCATATGTAAGTTCTCTCACTTTGGCAATTGCTTACCTTGAATCACTGCATTAAGAAACCCAAAAAGAAAAAAGCAGTTTCTAATCTTCAAAATCTCATGGTGGGAGAAAAAAAATCTTAAGTGACATTTATTGTTTTTTTTCCCTTTACTGGTTTTGAAAGAGACTGAAGTCGGAAAAAAAAAAACAAAAAAAACAAAACCAACACGCTAATTATATTGCATTAAGGGCAAAAAAAGTATAAGAAGGGGGTGAGTGAAATTAAGAGGAAGGGTGGTGGGGAATGTCTACTATTCTTTTTTTCAATGTCAATGTATTATATTGCAATTAGAATATATTATTTTTATCATTAAAATGTCAGTTTACTTACCAACTGGAGAACTGTGTTAGGGTAGAAACATAATGTAACAAAATCCTGACAGAGGTCAAATTAGGATCCCAGTAATGTGATAACTGCTCCCAGGAAAAACCTAGTTAGACATGGCTAGCCAGTAATACAGGTGTGAGAGCTAATCTTTGATAACAGCAATATAAAGGGGACTGGTTATCTTTTACAAGCTTCTGAGAAGTGGGTCACATCATCACGTTTTTAAAGGAAAGCACCTGGTTAGTAAGTGGTTTTATTAAAGCTCCTTTCAGCATTGTTCCCTGTCAAGTTCTGCAGCTCATACAGCACCAGGAAAGCACTGCTTTGAGAGGTATTTGTAGCAGTTTCCTAACAGTGCCTAGGAGGACCACACAGCTAGTTAGCTCAGAAAAGGATGCCAGCTTGCTAACACACCCTGGGTGCATGCAGGAA
>RJWH01002579.1:0-121655 GCA_004363575.1 Solenodon paradoxus | reverse complement strand
CTGATGGGGCTGAGTTGGACAGGTCTCTGTGCTGATCTTCCGAGGCGTGCGTGCCAGTTCCGGCCTGATTTGAGAAATGGAAATGCTAAATCGCTCCCTTAGAATGAAGTAATCGTCTTCTGTTTTCACAGGAGAACTGTTCATAGCCCTTGGAGTGTGGGGCTGTGAAAAGAGGAAGCTGAATGCAAAATTAATAGGATTGAGAGGGCTCTACAGGGCCAAACAGTCAGGAATAGAGAGGTCACTTCATTCAGCTGACTCTCTGAGGACGGTGAGGGGGCCTTGCTTTGTGTGCAGCATACATCTTATATAGACTAGAGGCTCTGCAAACTCTGTCAAATGAATTTGTTTCTTAGACTCTTGGAAAGGAAGAGTGCCTCACTGACTTTTTGGCATTGCATATTTACATCTGTGAAATAATGTCCTTACAAGGTTTGTCTTTCTAGAGCAAGGGCTATAATTGTGTCCCAAAGAACAAAGCAATGGGTCTAGACTTTCCTGATAGTCTAAATTTTAAAACATCCAAGAACTTCATGTTTTACCCTCTGAATCTGGAGATCTGCTTATGATAGTTCCACTTATATTTGCTCTTGTCTTCCTTTTGTGCTTCTGTCTGTCTGAGGCTTTAATTGAAAGGGACATCAGGAAATTTCAGGGTCCAGTGGCAGGTGTACAGATGAGTTGACCCGCTTCTGTTAATAAAAGGTTATTTAACAGTAATCAAGTGCCAGACATGATACTGGGACCTAGGGAGGGCGAAGAGCCCCAATGAACTATACTTCCTGCCTGTGACTAGTTCACACTAGGAGATGGCGGACCCACACAGATACATGATAAGGGCTAACAGTCCTGCTCTAACTTCCACAGCTACCTCTCACATCCATGTATATGAACTGATCCACAGTCTTGGCCATTTTTTGTCTGAGCATCCCTCTATTTCTAATTCCTCACTCAAAATACTGCCTTCTCAAAGAAGGGCATACATGTCTTTCTGTACAATCTGCGCACAGATCAGGAGCTAGTAAGTCTTAATTCTAATGCATTGCAGGCCCCAGTACAGACCAGGAGAGACCTTTTCACTATAGGGGAACTGCCTTGCCAGAAGTTTTTGGTGGAATGCTTTGATCATAGGAAAAGAGTTCCTTTTCCTAAAATTGATATAGACTATTTTGAAGATAGTGGAATTCAAAACCCTAAAGAAACATTTTGACAATGAATTTGAGAAATAGGCCTACCTTTGGTTCTAAGAGTGGGAAGGAAAGAGCAAAACAAAATCTGGATCTCTAGGACTAAGTTTCCAGAAGTACGATCAGACACCTGCCCAGTTCTCCATAGCACTTAGTTCCTTTCCCAGTTCCTGCTGCGACACTCACCTACCTGAAATTATGCCGTTCCTTTTCCTTTTTGTTTTCTGGATCTGAGGCTATTATTTCTCTTTTCTTCTTCCAAAATATAAGACAATGAATTCATAACACTCTCAGCCAAACCCAGCTCCCATTACCCACAACTTATCTATCAACTAAACTACAGCACATCTGGGTATCCAGAGTGGCCTTTACTGCTTGTGGTCTTTTTTTTGTTTTGTTTTGTTTTTTTGAATGAGGAAACATAATGGAACAGTTACTAACTGGAAAAGGAGCTTGGAAGTGTGTCTGGGATAGACAGGGTGATGATAATGATGTCAAATCAGAGGAATTTCACTTCTGTTTCTGATACTCCATGAAGGAAGGGATGCAGACTCTAATTCTTTATGGTAATGCCAAGAACTTAGCACTGTGCCTGATATATATAGCAGGAGCTCAAACAGTTTTTGTGGAATGGGTGGTTATTGTCTTCAGTTGCTTCTCCTTACCTTCTCAGAACATTCTACCTGGGAACTTCAAACGCCGCATTCTCACCGTAATTCTTTATGCCATAGTTACAAAACAGACAATGTGTAGGAAATCAAAACATACTTTTAATATCCCATGCCCCTTTGTTGCTATCTAGTTAGATTGGGGCAAGGCAGCCAATAGTTGGCATATAGCTCATCTATACAGAGTGAATGATGCTTATAAGGTCTTGTTTATAGCACTGGAAGGTCACTGAAGTCTTGCTAGCTCTAGAATTGCATATGCCTCTCTTTTTCTTACCAGCAATCCACCCAGGCACACACTCACACACTTGACACATATTTATTACGAAACACTTTATACCAGAACTGTTGGATACCAGTGATATAGAGAAGAACAAGAACAAACACGAATCCTTTCCTAATGGAAGTAAACAAAAAAATTGGCCACCATATTGTTTTGGGTTTGGGAGACACATGGGGCTAGTGAACAGAAGCTAGTTTTGGGCGGCCACCACTCTAGTTGATGTTGACAATCATCTCCAAAAAGTTCCAAGTTATGGCCCACTGAAAGAGTGGTGATCCATCCCTTCCCCAGTCAGTATAGAGTGGGGAAGGCATGCAGAACCTGTCTAGCCACCTATGCTCACCTTTTGACACAAGATTCAATCATGTCACTTGCCATCAGCTTCAGTCGTTGTTCTAAGTGCTTTCCAAACTCTTCTTCAGGCCAGTGCAAGTCCCGAATGAAGGTCTGCAGGGCATCAAGTTTCCAGAACAGATCTTCTGAAGTGCCTGATCCATTACTGGCAGGATAAAAATTACAAATCAAGAGTCACCTACTGACCTGAGGTTCTGAAAAGACTGACACAAAGACAACTTGGGGCTAGAAGGCTTAAGGCAAACAGTGGCTTCAACATACAAACCACGCATGTTGGCGGTGGAGGTGGGGGCAATCTCCACTGGCAGATTTTGAGTTTTACCATACATAACTTCATCTGCTTTGTTCAGCCAATTATTCCAGACCAGTGAGAGGTCTGAGGAAGGTGTTGCCCATAACACTAGGAGAACGGTGTATGGTAAAAATCAGCCTTCTTTTAATAACCACATTAACACATGTGATGATTCAGATGAAGGCCACAAACCAGAAGAAGAAATAAGTCTCCACGGATAATAACTACATGGCAACATGCAGTTATTAAGATTCAGGGTTTCATGCATTTCCCCAGCTCCCCTCCAAAGCGGAGGCCTCTTGGAGATTGCACAAGACTTTCAGTTTTAGAAGGACAGTGCTAACAAAGTGGTGAGCGAGGACCTGCTTTCTCTCTTGAACAGCTGGAAAGAAACTGGGATGACTCAAATGGAGAAGAGTACACCTGGATACCTTGAATCCAAGATTCTTGTTCAGTTTGGTTATTATTCCAATTTTCATAGACCAGCCCGTTGCATAGGCAGCCCCAGGACAAGGCGAGGTGGGGTGGGAGTGGGGGAAGTGAATGGACAAGGAATATTTGCAAAGCTTTAGGGCTCAGAATCTGAGCTCTTTTACCGTTGCACCATCTTACCCAGTTCTATGTACAGATGGAGAAATTGGTCTTGATTCCTTTCTGTACAATGCTGTCTTAGAAACTTTTACCTGGGGCATCCATGGAAGGCCTGTGTATGGGAAATGCTCCATCTCTTACCCTCTTACCCCTCTCCGGATGGCTTTCTCTTTTGTAACAATCCCATTTGAGGCTCTGAGGGGTAGCCACCCCCCACCCGCTTCCTCGCATACCACTAATGCTAACACGGTAATTTATAAAATGTCCAACACACCATGCATTACCACTTGTTCTGACATCGTCTATAGAAACAGATGAGAGTGGGTGTTTCTATTGTGACAGATGCCAGCTGCATTGAATTAATGCTTTTAGAGAGAAATATAGCTAGTGCATAAATGCATACACAGCTACTGCAGGGCGGGGAGGGGGCACACTCCCAACATGCCAGGAGGGAGCCTACGGCCTGGACCAACAGGGTAATGTTTTCAAGGACAGACCAGTCTGAGGTCAGTACGTAGATGTATCTGACACGAAGGAGCAGGTAACATGGAAGAAACACGTCCTTAAAATGAAAGGTGGCAAAGGAGGAAACTGGAATTATGAAAAGATATAGAATCAGGCATTTCCTGGTGGATGATTGCGCATCTACGCCTTCTTTTCAGATACCGCCATAAGCACTGTTCAAAAATGGGGGATGCATTGTTTCTCTGCGGACGTTCTGCCTTCCCCCAACCCCGCCCTATGCTTGGGAAAAAGAAACCCCAACTTGTTCTAGTCTAAACCCCGTTTTGGAACTGCATGGTTGTATGTTTTAAATCATTAAGTACATATGAATGCAATAATTGGTATTTATTACAACAACATTTTGACACCCATCTGGTTTCAGAGTTTCAAAAAATTCTTCTGGTTTTTTTTTTCTTTGAAGAGCTTATTATTAAGTTTTGACATGAGGAAAAGAATATTTTCTTTTTATTTTTAAGATAAACTGTTAATGTTAAGGCAATAGCACCAAGATTATTTTGATTGCTGAGCAGTTACCAAAATGTGTTCCCACTCATGCCTTAATTAATTGAACGGAGACCATTATCTGCTTGATTACAATGTCTTGATTCATATCTTTTCAAAAACAATTTCACAGAGCATGCACAGAAGAAGGTAAGGGAAGCTTTCAGATATTTATTTTTATATTTTAACAGAGACTACCTAATCTAACTTTTAATATAGTCATCTTAGCATGAATATGATTTATGCATTTTAGATTTTTTTCAGATATTCATTTTAGAGGTTTTAATTCACCTTTGAAAGAGAATCAGACACAGTGACCATATGATCTCATTGTGAACTTGTGAATAAAATTATGCTTTAAAAAAAAAATTAGGCAGCTTTGTAGGTGCCAAATAGAGCAGTCATTTTAATATCCAATTCTCTACCTGAATTACTGCAAAAATAAAAATGTTGAGGGCCATCCTGATGAATGTGATTTTGAGATTTCAAACATCACTGCCAGTTTCAGATCATTTTTTATTCCTTTGATAATAACACTTCCCTTTGAAAATGTGCCAATTTATCCTTTCAAGAAAAAGCTTATCTGGCCTATAATTAGCTGTGGTCTAAGAAAAGGATCAAAGAGGGCATAGAACCACTAAACCTTATTTCACTTATTAAATCATGCATGTGGTTCTAATTCAATTTCCCTGAGGTAGAATTTAGGGGTGCTGGATCTTCTTCTTGCTAAGGAAAAAAAGAGAAAGGATTCATTTCCTAAGCTAGAAGAATGACTACTCAACCTCCACTCCCCAAAATTGCTGGCTTAAAACTGGGGCAGTAGCCTAGACTTCAAGAAAAACTAATCCTATGCACTCTGACATTTGTATGGATAAAAGTAAAGAATAACTCCACAGATCATCCAGCTACCAAAAATGTAATTATCTGTTGTTTGAATACTGTGTTCTAAAATTTAGAGGTCTTGCTCCCTTGATTTCAGTACCTTGTTATTGCATTATGATCCTGGGAAAGAATCTTCACTTATCATTTATATTTACATTTACTAAGACTTGAATCATTCAGAAATTTTCAGTTAGCCCTGAACATACTACTATAGCCTGCCATTTGCTAACACCAGAAATATGCTTTATGACTTAAACTTCTCTGGGAGTACTTAAAAACAAAAAACAACTCACAAACAACAAAACCAAAAAAAAAAATCCAACCATATCAGCTTCTAGGTAGGTATGCTTTTCTCTATGATTTGGACGAGGCCAGAGATAGCTAGCCAGTTTAGGAGAAAGGTTTCTTTAACTATTTTTGGATGAACAATTCCTAAAGTCATGTCACTTGCATTAAACACACACACACACACACACACACACACACACACACACACACACCCCCAAAAAAACAAAAAACAAAAAAAACTCCAACAGGCAGAATTCTTTTGCAAAAGAATTCAGGAAGTGAAACACAGTCCGTAAGCATTCAGTGGGTGTAAGACAAATTGTTAGTGCTGTGTGCATAGCAAATATCTTACAAACATTCTGTATGCCAGAAATAAACAATATTGTCTCTGTATGATCAGCAAAATATGTCTAATTATCCATCTCCATCTCTGTTATATAGGATGTATAGAAATAAACAATACATATCCATGCCAAGATCACTTAAATTTAAATTAGATCTAATGTGAACTGAATACACACTCAGCATCATATATAGCAGCCATCCATGACGGTGCCGAAAAAGTAGGCATTTGTGGGATGCCTAGAGGGATGTTAACTGGTAGATTTGGTACTTTGGGAAGGTTCACATTGGGTAGGTTCACATTGGGTAGGTTACTGGTTAAACTCCTGTGGAAGAAACAGACAGAAAGAAAAAAATACCATCACAGTGACAATGCAGATGTGGCAGAAGCACACGAGAGTTGTAAAGAAACTGGCTAAGTCCACAGCAGGACAGCAGCAAAAACTCAAGCAATGAACTTCAGAAAGCATTTTACAGATGGGGTGCTGTGATGTGGTTAGTATGGAGAGAAATAACAAAAGTTAATGGGGAAAAAAATTAACCACAGAGCAACTTAAAAGCACGGACACTCGTGGAACATCAAACTATAAATGATCACATTACTTAAATGCCTTTGTGAGGGACCTTCAGTTTTCACAAATATTGCCTTTAAAATCTAGAACTTGTCTCATATTAAGAACTCGAAGTTCTTCTTGGCACTGATGTGTCGAAGGTGGCTGCAAAGCGGTGGACTGACAGAAATGGTGAGACCCTTGAACTTCCTTAGTTTTATTTGTAAATGACTAGTGATGAAGGCACCTTCATCACATCTGTTATTAGATTCAACAGTTAATAGGGAATTCACCTGCTTGAGTGCATATATAAAGGCAATGTACAAATGCAATTTTTTTAAACATCAGTTCTGAAGGCAGGTGTATGTGCAGCAAATGGGAGTGTCAGAGTTGATGGTGAAGATGAAGGAATTTATCAAGATTAGTTTTGATTATTTTTAAAACACTTAAAGAAAACAGAAACTTCATCTCTCAAACTATATCCAATTAAAATGGAAAAATGTTTATATACACACAGAATGACACCTAGGAAAAGGAAAGAATCACAAATTCAACTCTTACAGTAAATTCTTTGGCCACAGTGGATATTAAATCTGGCCTCATATCAAAGTAGTTACCTTTGGAGGTGATCTAGAGACTGTAAGAAAGGCTGACAGGGGGCTCTGTAGTGCTGAGATGTTCTGTTTCTCAGTCTGTGTGATTGTTACATGGGTGTGTTCAGTTCGTGGAAATTAATCAAGCTGTGTATGTGTCTATAAAAAGTTAAAAATAAAAATTAATAAACCTTTTTTTTAAAGTGACCTCCTATCAGCTTTTTGTTTTTGAACAAAGATTCATCAACTGATGTGATGAAAGAGAGACTGATGGCTTTAGGAATGAAGAGAGAAAATAAATCAAAACAAAAAAAAAAAACCCCAACTTGAATCAACCACTTATCTTTGGAGGACTGTGTCATATACTGCTCAAGCTGGCATAGTGTGTCTCTGTGGTGGCATTTTAAGGGTGTTCCATGCAGCCAAAGTCACTGGCACGGTGGAGCCCAGCCTAACTCTGCATCTGAGAGAAGCCTTCCTGTTTAAGTGGAGTTGACAGCACTTTGGCAAAAGAGTTGAGGTTTTCTTTTTGGATCTTGTGGGATAAGAGCAAGGTTTGCCAAAGCAGCTCTGCCCAGGGCAAGCTGTGTTTAACTAACAGAACTCTTGCAGGGGCTGGGGCTGCCTCTGGGCTTGATTAAGCGGGCAGGGTTTCTGATCAGTCAGAGTTCTAGTTTTATAGTCTGGTCCCTTGTCTCCCTCTAGAAATAAGTGACACTTTTCCAATGGCAAGAAAACCTGAGGCTGCAGGTGGAAAAATCTAGAATGAAAAATTGTCCACTCGATAGTCTCTTCCTTATAAGAAACAAGGTGTCGCTCACAAGTTTGTCCTCTACATTTCACATTTTGAGGAAACCAATCATCCTTCATTCCTAGGGACTATGGAGTGCTGTTATGAGAACGGTCAAGAGAAGTAGGGAAAATGGAACTTTTCCTTGCATGTTGGTCTGTGTAACTGGTGAATTTGCCTTTGAATGAGTCCCTGGAGGTTCTCGAGCTTAAAACACTGCCATGTAACAAAACCGTTGGCGATTTCCACTGAGACATGTGTAAGCCTATATAAGCAAATGTGATCATTAAATGATACGCACACTGAATAATGAACAAGGAATTAGGAGATCTTTAGAGATGGCAGCCTGGAAAGTTAAAATGTCAATTCTGAGCAAATTAAAAAGTAGCTAGAAATGAATAACATACAAATGTATGCAAAAGCAACTTAATTTAAACGTATTAGTGG
Organism: Solenodon paradoxus; assembly: GCA_004363575.1. Classification (NCBI taxonomy): domain Eukaryota; kingdom Metazoa; phylum Chordata; class Mammalia; order Eulipotyphla; family Solenodontidae; genus Solenodon; species Solenodon paradoxus. The sequence goes on along the minus strand of RJWH01002579.1, from coordinate 113,382 downwards.
AAGGCGAGTACACAAATTAGAAATGAGCTTTGTTTTGTACATGAAAATTTAAAAAAAACTTATATAAGTCAAACATATTGTATTTGTAAAATATGACATTTTGGCTGACTACTTGCACTGGACTCATATAGAAACATTCCTTTCATGTGACATTATGCTCCACTTTTAAAAGTAAAACATAGTATTTCTGCTTTTAGCAAAATAATATAGTTATTACTAATTTACTCATTTTCCATTTAGATATTATTAACATTAATAATCAATGAGGCAATTCTAAGCATAATAGCTCCCTAATAAGTGTTAAAAGGGAAAATTTTCCAAAGTACTCAGATCAGATCAGCATTCTAGAATTGCTGATGGATATGAGGAATTATTATTTTAGAGGGTCCTTTAGTAACTAACTACAAACAAAACCGTTATGCTTCTCCATGAGAAGACTAATTGGGTATCTCTAGATAGTATAACAAGTGTGAATTGGAATCCTAACAACTGATGTCTATAAAAATTGGACTCACTCATTTTCAACACGCTGCTGAAAAAGGATAGTTCCCACTCAGGTCAAAGTGTCCAGTCCTAGAGCACTGGATTAAAAAATTCTCACCCTCCCCTCGCATGGATAAACAAGTATGTGTCTCATTTCTGTTGAAGGATTTGGTTAGAGGTAGAACTGTTCCTTACTTTTAGGAAAAATTCTGATCAAGATTTTGCCTCCATGCAGAGAGGACATGTGAGTCCTCTCTCAAAGACTTCTGCTTTTGATTTATGGATGGGGTCAGATTTAAGATGCAGAGTGCCTTCTGCTTTCTGAGATACCTATTGTAAGAACATAACTAGTACATCTTGTCTTCTTTTGGTGCTTTAGACATTCCTGTCACTCTAGGTTTAATTCCTACTTTGGGGCATGGGCACTCTTTGATATCTTTCTAGAATTCAGAGTGGTTTTTTCAACCTTTTATTCATTAGCATCACCAGTACCTGAGTGCTTTCCCCATGAAAATTTAATACTACCTATATATGGTATGCTATTTATATAGTATACTGAGCCCTGTATTTCATATACATACATATATATATATACATATATATATATATGTGGTTAAGATTAATTTTCTGCTCTCCCCTCTTTCAAGAACTAATTTTTACCACCTTGGGAACTATAAAGTCCCTATTTAGAAAGAATGTCCTAGAGAATAAAGTTCCAAACTTTATGGGATTTTAGGAACTCACAATCATCTCTCCAACCTTCTGCCTCATCTCCTTTATAATCCCTGCTAGTCCAAACCCAGCATTCACTGTTTCTAATGAATACTCTACTTTCCTTCCTATTTTTATGTTTTGCTCATGATTTTTTCACAGCATTCCTGCCCCTTTTGAAATCTTTACTCTTAAGCTATTTTTTTCATGACTCCTCAGTAGAAGTTGGTGCTCTTTTACGCTAGACTTTCATAACTCTTCCCATGTTATTAGTACATTTTTACACAGGTAAATATTTAAAGTCATTTTTCTTGTGTATATGTTGCTTCTACCCAACTATACTGAAATCCCAGTCAGGAAAATGAGTATTTTTCCCTTTCCCATCCCCCAAATTTTCTTATTGTCTGCTTATAATTTTAAGTCATTACAAGTTCCTTAATAAATATTAATCAATAAATATTTATTGAGCACCTGCTATACCCCGGGCCCTGTTTTAGGTGGTAAGGAGGCATTAGTAAATAGGATATGGTTTAATATGGAAATTCAATTGTTTGAAGATATTTGTGTTGGTAAGGTCTTGGATATTTAAAGTTCTTATCTTACAAAGGAGGATACTCATTTGACTTACCCGAGGTCACCTCGCAGAGTCAGGAGCTCTGACTCCAAGTCCAGAACTTGTCTATTGAATATTAGGCCACCTATATATTACTAAGGTGAATTTGGTCTGACAGTTTATTATTATTAAGATATTAATATCTTTCACAATCTGAAAGGGACATTATATTAAAAACACTATAGATCTGTATCTCTATCAAGTAGAGAGAGAAAACGTACATTTGAGAAAGGAGAAATCCAGGTTTTTCAGCAAGCACATATATCAAGAAGCAGTGTTTAGTTCTATTTTTCAGAACTGTCATAATCTAAAGCATGCTTGTAAGTATTTCGTAGAGATTAAAGTGGAGAGAGAATAGAGTGGAGAGAGCAGAGTAGAGGGAGTTCTCTGCAGGGTATTAGACTCGCTGCTCTGTGGCTTAGAAACTTTCTCAGTGTTCTTCCACACAGAAGGCCACAATGACTTGACTAACAATGAACTAACTCTAAAGAACTGGTAGAAATGTTGTCCACATGCTAGTTAGTACTAACTGCTCACATTCACATTGTAAACTGCTCATTCATATTGTAAACAACCTCTCCAGCGAGGGGTGATGGCCTTATTGACATGTCATGATGGATACCCATGATGGGGTTATGGGTTCCAGTGTGGGCCTGTCTTTGAGAGACTCTCTTCAGCTGTGGTTAGAAGCTACATGATGACATTTACTCCCTGGTCACAGAAGTCTGAAACATCGCTAGTTTCAGGGAAAAAGAAACATAGCCTCCTCTTTATCTCCATACATAATGAAAGGCCATCTTCCTAAAGAAAGGCAGCAACAGAACTTAGATATTTATCCTTTCAGTCAAATAACTTCAGTAGCTATATCAAATCCAAATGATGAATATCTCTCTTATTTTACAGATCCATATTTTGAAAGGAGAAAATATGAAAAATAGAGCAGATTTTTATTCTGCTTTTTAGCAAAGTCACTCTTTTGGTATCTTTTTTCCTATCAAAGTGATTTGATAACATTTTGAACACTCGTTTCACTTGAAGAAAGTTCACAATATATTTCTCATTTGACCTATAATCAAGTGCCTATAATCATGACTTTCAAAAACTAGAAGAACAGAATTAATTAAATATAACCATTTTTTTGAGAGTAAGGCTGTGGGGGGCGTGTGTGTGTGTACGTGCATATGCATGTGTGCATTTGTGCATGTGTGTGTATTAGACGTTCATGGGCCAAACTTGGAGAAGACTAGCAAACTAAATTTATTTATCTAAGCTACTTTCAGGTTTTTAATAAGCTTGATGAGAAGGATTCCAACAAGTTCATTATTTACTTTCAAGACCATTTTTTAAAAAGGAATTTTGGCATCTTCATCAGCCTTCTAACTAGTGGTCTGTCAAAAACTCTTATTTTGGTTCTCTTCACATGTAAGAAAGTATAGAGAGACTCACTCCTCTAAGCACATCAGAAAGTCCCCAAGCTCTGTTTATGGCTCATTTAGTGCTGGCCTTTCTGCAAATCTGTCCCATGTCACATTCTGTTTACAAATCAGCTAATAAATGTGTGTGGTTTCAAATATTTTAATGTGACTTACGCTTTAAGTTGGCATTTTCAAGTATGTCCACATATTCTGAAATGCATGTACTATTTAGCATGAATTGAACAAATCACAATCATATTCACTAACCAACAGTACAGTTTGGGAGAGCAAAAAACCACTCAAAACATATCCAAGTGAAATAATCTCAAGTTATTATTCATAATAATTAATCCTTGACTAATTTTCAGATTTTTAAATTATTAATCCAATTAGTTCAAATTTTATTTTTTTAAAAACCCCAACAAAACATTCCAGGCCAAGACTTTCAATGTGAAGATGATTTTGTTTTTCTTTTCACTTCTGATAGTGTTCAGACTGTTTAATGTTTCAAGAGGAATAGCAGTTATTGCTTTGTTTCTGAAGAATTTAACGGATTATAAAATGACATTAATGACATGATAATAGAGCTTTATAACCCTTCTTCAACAATGAGTGGGTGCATTTTTATAAATCAGATTTGCAGATGACAAAATAAGTTCACAGAGGCCGAATCCTTGCCCTCTGGCAAGTAAATGGAGGGCAAGGACCTAGCTCTAGGTCTCTTTAAGAAATCATGGGCGTGCCCTGGTGGCTCCTGTGTTAAGCCCATTCCTGGGGAGTGCTTCATAGATGTCCCAAGGACACAGGTTTGAGGTCTGAGACCGGGGGGAATGATAAAAATGAAAACTAAATAAGTAAATTGCTTCTTCCCCTCTCTCTTTCTTCCTGCCTACTGCCTGTTGCCTGCTTGCCTTCATTCCTGCCTGCCTGGCTTCCTCTTAAAAATAAACTAAAAAGAAAGAAAGAAAAAGAAATGGTGAAGGATGAGGCTGTCATTTCCTCCCATGTGTGTTTGTAGTAGTAGCTTCCATAATTAAGTCCAAATAAGTAAATGCTATTTCAGGACCACTGCTATTCTCGAAATGTGACTATGAGTCATTTTAACCTATTTCTTTTCACAACTGCTCTCCAAAGCACAACTGTCATAATTATAGCAAGCATTAAAAAAAAAACCAGAGTCACTTATTAATGTCCATTTGTCAAGGAATTCAGTTTTATTTTCATGAGTTAAAAGTCAGCAGGGCCATATTAAGAGATCATTATAAATCTGAGCATAACAAGTGAAAATTTAGATTTCTTGCTACTTGCATAGGAGGAACTACTGCCGATAAACCTGCTCTCAGTAGGAAAGTTAAGAAACGTCTTTCCTGGCTCAGACATGGAGGGGGCTTGGCACTGAGGAAGCTATTCTGCATTGATTTCTTTAGCAGTCAGAAATTTATCCAGGGAAATATTAGAGAAGTGGGTGTTTCAATTCAGGCAACTGTTTAAATGTATGGCACAAGCCAAGTCTCCCCAATTGATTTTTAACATTATTGTCTATTTGTTCTTTAGTGCCTGAAAGTGTGCTCAGACTCCCCATTTTGCTCCATACTGGTGTTATAGCCTCATAATGAAAAGGACTAAAAGAACAAAATGATTACCTTACAAAAAAACAAACAAAAATCTAACAGGTCAAAGCTAATACTAGGCCTTATTTGGACTTTTCAAACCATACCAGAAAATTCTTTCCATAAAGGGAGTCCCAGCCTGACCCTCTAGCAGCATTAAGCCATGGAGGTGGCACTGAATCTGTCAGGCACTTTTATATAGGAGTAAGATTCACCAATCAGTTGTAGAAATCACCAAATTCACAGTCCACAAGATTTTCTGTAAAACTATCCTGTAAAACTATTCTTTGTACCTAACGAATCCATTTAAAAAATGGTAACTGTGGTCAAGTCCATTTAGGAAGTTCTGGGTTATGCAGAGGATAACACGGTTCTGAATTACTACATTTGCAGAGTGATGAAATATGCTAGGGTGCTTGTGGCTCTGGGGGGACAGAGGGTGGGGTGATGAGTTGGGTATACAGCTATGTGAGGCAGAGCGACAGTCTAATCAATGATGAACCTAATATATGCAGTGGTGGTCCCAAGAGGCAAAACCATATAACCCCAGTGAGCAGTAGGCTAAACCATCTCTGTTTCTGTAATTACACTCTGACATTCACATGATGACAAATCACCTAACAACGCATTTTGCAGAATGTATCCTCACTGTTAAGTGACATAAGGCTGTCTAGTTTCCTAAACATATTTGGTCAGAGACTCCTCTTTTGGAGGAGTGTCTAAAAGTCCTAGACCAGGGAATGGCAAAACAGGGGCTACAGAACAGCCTCCTGCTTTGCTAAGTAAAGTTTTTGTGGGAACATAACCACACTAATTTATTTATATGTTGTCTATAGTTACTTTGCACTTCAGCAACAGAATTGAATAGTGACAGGTTATGTAGCTCCAAAACCCAAATACTTACAACCTAGTTTTTATAGAAAAAACTTGCTGACCCCTATAGGACACACTTTGGAACCATTAATTCCCAGAGATAATACCATTGGAGTGAGATACAAAGTAGAAATATCACATTTATATCCCTTATTCCTTATATATCTTGTGCAATAAAACAAAGCTATCTCATTTCATAAAACATTTCTCAATCTTGGCCCCCTCACCCCCTTGGCCAAGCAGGCTATGAGCACCCTAGCTGGAAACATGTACATGTTTGTCCTCTGTCCATGCTAAATGAAAAGCACAGACACCATTAATCCATTTCTGTATGATTCTCCAGTCATTTGTACCCAAACTCCGATAATATCAAAAGAGGTTTCCTTACTTGACTGGTTCCCATGACTCCCGCTCAAAGCCCCTGTGAATGGATTGTGCAATTGAGGACTCCATCAAATCCACATATCTAACCACAAGTGGGGCAAACAGGTCTTGCAGGTGTTTGTGAAATTTTCCATTGCACAAATTATCTAGAACAGATAAGCAAAATCTTGGTTAAGAAGGTACAGTTGCTCTATTAACCTACAATGCACACACCAAGAGGCCCGTCTTCTACCTTAAATACACCCTGAAGGAAGACAGAAAAAAGGTATGTGAACAAGACTGTAGCTCCTGCTTAAATCTGTGTGGAAGGAAAATGGGATTCTAAGACATTTATCTATTTGTGCCACTCTTCAAAAAAGGAAAAATGATCATGCTTCAACAAAAACAACAAGACAACCATCAACACTGTTTTCTTCATTTTCCTTACACTGATCCTCTTCCTTCTACCACTTACCAGGAAGAAAGGACATTCTGTCCACCCCCCACTTCATTCCTTTATCACTCTCCCTGGAGAGGAAAGTCTACACAAGGGCTACACATGGCCGTATGAAAGATACGTTGAAATGCTTGGGGCCTTGTTTTATCTAGAAAGAATCTTTTGGTCAAAATTGCAAACTATGAAGAGGTTAAGTTCATTAACTGGTTCAAGAGCAAATAAAACACAGGCATGGGAGTCACTTCTCACACTGCTCTTGGCTTCTTCTGCCTCGTTGAGAGAAGGTTTCCTCGCAGTAGGACGCTTGTTGGAAGAAAAAAGAATGTTTGTCAGTTGTTTTATTTAAGTAACAGTCAAACTATGAAGGGTTATCACTAGGCTGTTGTTGATTTGAGATAAGGACATTTCAGCTATCGGTTGATATTCACACTACTTAGGGAAGTCGAGCAGATTTATTACTTACAATCGGTACGGAGAAAATCGTTCAGCAGCTGAAACAGTGGGAAACTGTCCCATGAGTCTGGGGGCTGCACCTCTAATGCTGCGTCCATATCCACTGCAAAGAGCGACAGGAAGGTCTCGGCATGTTCCACCATCAAGTCTGACCACCACGCAAAGGCCTTTGAAATTTGGCAGAAACACAACAAAGAAGGAGATGAGCTTCTCTCTCGCCGACATAAGGCGTGAACTCAAGCCCTCACTGTTCAAGATTACTGTGCATCCAGCAGGGTTTGGTCATTTTATTGTAAAAAGAACAGCACTTTTTTATACAATTGGGTCACTAAATGTCCCAAGGTAAGGCATTTCATGGTTCCAGGTCTGCCTTGAAAAAATTCCTGTGACCTGTTGGTCAGAGGATGCGGCTAAAGACAGGACAGACATAGAATTTCTGTTCAGTTTACAATAACTCTGTGTTTAGAGTCATGCTCTTTGTCGCTGTTGTTGGCTAGTTCTTGCTCTAAGATATTAGAATTTGGGAGTTTCTTCACTGTGTTTATGGGTTTTCTGCTGGTCTAACTTGAAATTTTGTCATTCTTCACTTATATCTACACATCTGGGGCTTAACTGTCTAAGATCTCATATAAGCTCAATAACTCATGTTTCCCTACACATTGGAAATGTTGCTGCTATTCCATACCAAGTCAAAGAAACCAGTGTTGCGATTGTCACAAAAGTTTTAAGTCATAATCTCTTGAAGCAGGGAGCCTCTGGTTTTGTATTCTGTCTGTAAGAAAGATCAGGCTTAAGCTAGGGAACACTCAGTAAGATTAGGACCTAACTTTTCTGGGGACTGGGCACATATGTTCATTGAAAACCAAAAAATATCAGTGAAGTAACTCATTTTCATGCACGTGGGTCCGTGGAAATCATTGTGCAGGGTTTCAGGGGTGACATTCACATCGGACCAGGCCAGATGTGAATGCAGTTCAAAGGCATGCATGCATGTTGGCTAATCATTTCTGGCAGGGAGCATGCAGAATGAGTGGCAGTGTCAACAGGCCCTTTTTTTTTGCTGATTTCAAAGAGCAGAAAAAAAAAAAAATCGCCAGCCCCTTCTTGTCTCCCACCTCCCCACACAATGCTGTAAAGTATTTACATTAGAAACACTTTCTGGAGCATTCACCGGAAAAAAAAAATATATGGGAAGGCGTTTGGAAACATGAAAGATGATTATGGAAATAATTCCATAAATGAAAGAGTTTGTTCAATGGCCAAGCTCTTCTGTGACATATTATTTAGGGGATATTCTAACAGCCACAAGGAGGCAGACTAGGAATCCACTTCTCTTCTTTCATGAGATTTTATTTTACTTACTTCTCCTTTATCAACATGTGGCTGGTTTGCAAATTAAATGGAAAAAATCAAGTCATGGACTATTCTGCAAGGTCAGCTTGGCTGGAAATAGACACCTGCTGTTTCCATTTTAATTTACAGTAAAACCTCACTGATTAATTGGAGAGGAGAGATGAGTGTCTGTTGGCAAAAAACCTAAATTATTGGACTTTCTTAAAAAGAGATATTTTGCTGCTTTCAAGTGCAGTCTGTAGTAGGGCATCAAAGAAAATGGGACTTACTGGTTGCCAGAGGAATGTGTCATGAATGTAAACATTAAAAAAACTTTGAATAACTGGAGATAAATGGACCTATAAATAAGTCAAAGAGACTAGAGCTCTCAAATCACAGGACCTGGAATAAAATTTGTAGGAGTCTTAAGGGTTTCCAGAAAATGTTGAGACTGTGTCAAATATTTTACTTAAGAAAAATGAAAAGAAGCCACATCTGTTAGTGAGTTGTCAGGAATTTTAAGGACTGGTGTGAATCAGTGAGGTTTTACAACTGGGGATGAGAGTCCTGCTCCACTGATGATCTGGTTCAACTCCGCTGAGGAAGAAATCCTCCACCCCACCCTCGGCGTTTCCAGCCATCAGCCTTTTAGGCAGAAACCTTTTAAATATTGGCCCTTGCTGGGATCCCACTCCACACCTTCAACCCTATAAAGAGGGATAATTCTCATCAACCTTGATGTAGAACAATTGCAAAAGTCACAAAGACGCACCAAATGTTGAGTGCTACTCATTCTTTAGTTATTTGACTAACTTTACATCTTCGAGGTGAGTCCAAGAAAATTGTTACCAGGGAGACAAATTATTGATGCAATTTTGCTCTTGGATAACAGGAATGTAAAACAAAAAACTAACACTAAATGCTCCACAATAAAAAATGTCTTATCCACAATACACAATTATAACCTGCTCTTAACAGCTTTACTTAAAAATTAAAAAACCAGAGGCCAAAAGAAATATCCACTTCTACTATCTATAGAGAACTTAGTCCTTGGTTCAATGTTACTAAATTATTGAACAATTATCTATAGTTGTTGCATTAATAATTATATATATTAGGTAATACTACAAAGAACAATGACTATTTTGATGTGAATTATCACTATTGGAGTCTGGTAGAGGAATTTAGGATTCTAATAAGCAAAGAGAATTTTAAAATGTAGGTTGTAGAAGAAATAAAGGCCAGAGCGATTTTTGTCTATTCCCCAGTAATTCCTTGAGAAACTCATAATCAAACCAGCCTCCCTGAGAGAGAGAAAAAGATTCTTCCAAGGGCAGTTGCAACCAGAAAGCCCCCTCATAACTTTAATCAGATGAACAGATGTGATTGGGTTGGGTAAGGCAAGGTTAAAAAACAAACACAGAACTATATTTATACTTATTTATATGGGTGAATGCTGTTTTTGTACCTGAACTAACTCAATGTTTGCAGGCATCCAAAATTTTTAGAACTCTTTTCCAAATATTATGATTTGTATTTTGGTTTTTAAATACTTACCAGTGCTTTTCATAATTTAATGGCAAAGAAATATGCTTCAAGGGTACAGTTGACCACAAAGAACACACTATATTCTGTACACAGACTACATGTATATATGTAACCCTCTCGATACCACAATACATATATACATATACATACATATACATAGAGAGAGAGATTGGGAAAGTGAAGCAACAGTACATGAAGGAAGAATTTGTGTGTGTGAGTGTGTGTGTATGTGAATAACTTAGTTTCTAAGAGCATAATCAAGGTGCAATTAAGATAAACATGACAACTGCTACCATATACTACCTGTGGGTATGTATGCTATATTCTTAGCTGATGGTAATTTTTCTTTTTTGACATTTAATTGCTCTATTTTGAATTAAGAATAGCTTAAAGGATTATTGTCTCTGGTAGAGGAGGCAAGTCTACTTGTCACTTTTATTTCATAGCTGTGCAGCCAAGAGTCATGCCTAGCCTAGCATTTAGTCATTCTCTAGAGTTTATTAAGCACCCAGAGACTATGGCAGTGAGGACTGGTAAGTAGAAAAAACATTTCAGACTTCATTGTTTTAGCAGCAAAATCTCACCTTTAGTGCATCAGGGCAAATCTACCTCTTTGGCTTTAGCCCAATTGCTCTTGACATGGTCACACTCAAATCAATTGAGCAGTTAAAAAACAAAACAAAACAGTACTTGGCCCCTTACCATGAGATTCCAAATCACTGAGCTGGAGTGGAACAGGGGCCTTAGCATGGTTGAGTTTCCCAGGTAACTGACACCTGTAATTAGATGCTGAGCACAGTGGGTGGGGCCTCACAGTACCGTGAACCCTCGAAGTAAGCCCACTCTCCTTTCGTATGTTCTGTCTATATCATCCATTTGGCACTTTCCACATAGGTTTTGCACTTAAGCAAATTAAATAGTTATATATTTTGCTTCCTTAGCAAATTGTTCCCAATACCACAGCAGACAAGCTTTGTTGAGTGCTTACCTTGTGCCTGGCATAATAATGTTTTACTTAAGGTGGACTTCCATCCTAACAATGGCCATAGGAAGTAGTTTTCTTACTATTTCCAATTTACAGAATAATTGAGGTTAAGTAAGTAGGTTGAGATTTCCAAGCAAGAAAGAGGCAAAGCTAGAATTCCAACTCAAGCTTCTCAGGCACACAGAGCCTGAGCTCCTGGCTACTTTGCATTCTATTGCACGAAGGTCAAGACTGCTTCATGTTCTTCAAAAAAGAAGAGTGCCCATCAGAGAGGCAACCTTTGACTGAGAATTTGTGACTGGGTGAATTCCTCATTTTGGAAATAATTCTGCACATTTTTGGGTCTCTGATTGCAAAGTGAGTAGAGTTTGCATTAAACCTTCAATCGCATTGAATAGAATTGAATTGATTTCTATCCTTTTTATTTATCTTGAATGGCTTTTGAATACTTAAGATTAAAATATTTCTGTGATCTGGTTATTAGGGCAGTTGAAGATGATAATCAGCACTTAGTGAAAAAGGTCTGTGGAAAACAGAACAAATGCTTTCTTTGGAATATCAAATTTTCTCTGGTGCCTCTCTTGAGTAACCGGAAAAATATCCATTCTTTCTCAGTCTGTAGCTGCCTTGATTAAGTCAACCGTGACTGTCCTTTTTCTTCTATTGTTCTCTTAAAAAGCACAACTGTGACTGAGGATAACTGTCTTCTTCATAACCATGTCTTCAAACACGTGTAAAATTTGTTCAGCAAAGCCCCAATTGTTCAAATGAGGGGCGGGCAGCCAAAACCCTTCCATCTGTCTGCAGACAATTTTCAGGTCATCCAGAAAGACCGTACTTACCATCACTTGAACCCCAAATGCTTCCAGTCTGAAAAGAACATCATATAGAAGAGAGTAGAAAAATATTCTCACCCAACTTAATTTTCTACGTCTAGAGGTTAGACCTCAGTTCCAGGTTTGGAGGTTGCTAATATGGGTCCTCTCCTCACTCCTGGTTAGTTGTGCATTGCTGGGTGCTGCAGGAGTTAGTTATATTCACATTCAGGGTTTTTACCCCATTTTTCAAGGGTTTGGGGGGAAATAATAATTCTTTGGCACTCTCTCTATATATAAATACTGTATATATGATTCACATACAGACAGTCAGAGAGGAAGATTAGTATCACTCTAGCTAGCTACTAGTAACTACGTTTGGAACCCATCTGCTGTAATTGAGGCATACAGACGGACACAGGAAACTACGACAAGCTTACTAAGGACAGAATCAAGGCAGATAGGAGGCGTGTGTCGGGATGTAACTGCAGTCCTTGTTAAGTTTATCAGTTGCTTCATGCACGCACAAGAGAATCACCCACGTTTACCCCGCCGTAGAAGGCCACTCATGTCACAAGCAGTCCACTGGAAGTTGCTGTTACATTCCTTGGGTCGGTGTTAGAAAGCAGGAGCACCCGGAAAACGTCCCATTAGAAGACATGGTACTGCAAGGGCATGCACAGACTACAGCAGCAGGTGGCTGGCTTATTCGGTTTAGTCACATACCTCTTTTCCCTGTCACGATCAGCCAAGATTGAGTGGAACAGTAGAAAAACAGGGAGGAAATTTAAATATGCAATCAGGCGTTAGTTGGGATGACTGGATTTATGGTGCAGTCTTTATTATTTAACTACCCTGGCGATTTTAATTTAGTCATGGGAATGATCATTTTAGGTACTTGAGAAATTATTTTTATGAAATCCCTTTTGCTGTAGATTTGAGTGTAGAGGAAGAATGACACCCAGGACAATTTTCACAAAGGTATTTTTAAGCAATATGATTTTAAATTTCAGGTAATACAAAAGTTGGATCCTAACGAAACCTTGGAATCTTTTCTTGGGAGGATTGAGTTGTATAAGTCCTTATAGGTTTGGGATTAAATTATCCTTGGAATCCATTGGTTTATAATTATTATCAAAATGATCACTTTGCTTTTTGGTTTTTTTTTTTTAAGTAAGCTGTATTTATTTAGCTTCATTATTTATTATGTATGTTGGAGAACTGACAGTTGAACAACACAGAAAAATATTAGCTTCTATCATTGTGCTTAGTAACTGAGTTCATCTAAGTCTGACATATGAAGACTCTATACAAGTAGCAAGTTACAGAGATAAATTTTCAGAGGCGTCTGTGATCCACACACCAAATAAAAGAGATAAAAACCAACAGTGGTGGCGACAAAAACAACCACAAAAGACCAAAAATACTTTGTGTGCTCTGGACAATACTCATATGTTGCTTGAATAATTCCTTTAAAAGACACTTACCTCTTTTGCTGGTTGCTAGAAACATCTGAACACTTAAGCTGAAATGAACAACTTGAAATCACTTTTTGGTAGTTTTACACAACCTTCCAAAGGCTTCTCCTTGCAATACTTCCACTTGCATTCCCTTTGCAAGTCCAGTCAAAAGAAAATAGGTGGTAAGGCATCTTACTCCCAGCATCACCAGTAGAATCAGTTCTGAAACCTCAGCTAATGAAGACCAAGAGACATTTCACATTCCACCTGCTCACCTCTGCATGGTGCTCCTCATTTTGTTGAAGAACTTCAATGACTAGTTCGGCAAGACGTATTGTGTCTTCTAGCTTTTTGGCAGGAGTGATTAACCGGCCTACATTCTCTGTAGTACAAGAATTTGTGTTAAAATTCAGGGCAAGTGACAGGCTGGTTTAGTGGCCATTAGAACTAGTGGATAAGAAACTGCAAATAGTTAACAATCTTTTAACAAGTTCCATGCAAATGTTAAGTGCCACATAATTAGTAATGAGCAAACCATAAAGCCATTTTATTATCACCATCATCATTATACTACATATTAAAAAAGCAGTGCTCCAGCTCCAAATTTGTATATTAAGCTGTATTAAGTCTAAGACAGCCTACTGCAAATTTAGTGACATTTGTACACATTCTTTAAAGACAGCATAAATTCACTGTCAGATACCACTCTCTAGGCTGTGTCCGCATGCTACCTGAAGTGAGAAGACGTAACAGATGCTTAATCTTGATTGCTGCTATATTTGTTTACTGGATTTGTCCCTCAACATTCAATACCACAGCATTGTTTTTCATTATAGGTCTGCATGTTTAGCAGGTAAGAGAAATGCTCATTTAAAATAAGCAGATTCAAAGCTCTGGCTGTTTTACTTGATAGAGGAGACAGAAAATGAATATACATTCCTGGGTTATTAGGTAGAAGGCAGGGTGGAATTAAAAGGGTAGTATGAGTAGATTATTGAATGAAATGGTACTATTTTCTGCCACCGGTTGGTACTGCTGAATTGTTATCAGTTAGGTGGCAACACTATAGTTGAAGTTTTTTTCTTTATTTTCAGTTTCCATTTTATTAAAAGGGTTGCATTTTTATCCAGCTTCAAAGCAAACTGAACCCTGGTTTCTGGTTTCTGTTGCTTCCTTTTTAGAGGGGATTCCTAAAATTTAGCAGTCATTATGCTGCTACAAATTATAAACTTTTTTCCTATGGATAAATAGTAATATTTAACATATAAAGATTTTCTTAGTCAATGGAATTGCCTAAATTCAATCAGCCAGAACTCAAAGGGGAACTTGTATTTCATGCTGTACCTTCAAATCTTGAGTCTCAAGGTCATTTGAGCACATGGGCATATAATGACGATACAGGTCACTGAGCACAGAGGCTTAAATAAAATGATAGGTGATGGCTAATTTACAAAAAAAAAAAAAAAAAAAAGAGCACACCTCATTATTTTCCCTTCCTGTGTTTGTTAGTGAGGTGATGAACATATCAGATGATTAGTAATTTATGATTTCATAGTGAAAAAACAAATTCAGTAAAATCTGTGCACAAAAAGGTTCCAGCCAATGGGAGCTAAGAGTTGTGGGTGGGACAGGGTAAGATTATCAAGGTTTTGAAAGTCTCAGGCCTATATGGCCTGATGATGGCTGAGAGAATGAGCCTTCTGGATTTAGGCCAATGGAAAGCTCCACCGTTTCTCACTTGAGCACTGTACTTAGGTGGAAGTGTGGCTGGATATGGTTAGAACACGAAGGCAAGAGTTTCAGGAAATGTAAATATGCACATCGGGCAAGAATATCCAATGTGTACAGTAAGTAAGGAGAGGTGCAGAGTTTAGGGGCTGACAACTTTTACCTGGTCCAGAAAGATCATGTTTGGAGAAATAATAAGTGGCAAGATTGATTTCTGTGCTTTTAGGCTGCCTGGCCTGTTTGTAATTTCATAAATAGACTCTCATCATGTCATTAGTCGACTTTCAGGCATTTCTACAAACATACTGTGTATATATGTTTGGGTAATATGTGTAGAGTGAGGTATTTGCATTTTGATAGTAAACATGCATAGGTTACTATTTTTATTAGTAGATATTCACATTTACATATCAATTTGCGAATTCCTCATTCTATGCTTATTACCCATTCGGCACATACACCCACATACACACATCACACATCACACTTACATACATTTTCTAGTAACCAGACAAGTCTGCACATTAATACAAATCTGCAGGAAATCTCACTGGGGCACATCTTTGAAATCTCTTGTTTTAAAAATAGAGAGTATTGTCCTTTTGAGTGGAATACTCACCTACTGTAGGGGAATTCTCATTTTATGTGAGAGATTATATAGAAATGAAATAATTCTCACCAATCTTTGTATGCACTTTTATTTAAAAACTGCAAATAATTTTTATGTTTGGAGAAATCCAAGATGCTTAAGGACCACCTGAAGATTTGTTTTAATATGCAGCACTCTTAGACTGACTACGATATATCAATGGATACACATATAGTGTACATGTGCACACAGCCGTTCTGAGTGTTTGCATATGTGCACAGATATGTGTATGCCTGATGTATATATACAGACAGTATGTTTAATAAAACCTTTTGCAATTTTACTCTAACATGCAACCATTAAAGTAGGAGGTTAAGGATCCTTTAATCTAGAATGCTTGATCTTCCAATTAACCCATGTAGCCAGACTTTCATTTACTATTAATTAGCTGCAATTCCATTATCTGTAGATCAGGCCACTTTTTTTGAGACACAACACTATTTTCCTCTTCATTTGCATAGCTAACTTACTAGCTAAATGGCAAAGATGCTACTAAAATTGACTAAGATGTTGTCTTTAAAGAAAACATTGTGCAAAATCCTCTAGCACCTCCTCCCTCCCCCTTCTCCCAACAGTGGTCAAGGAGAAATTTGTGCTTAGAAATTTGTTTTTTGTCACTGCTGCTGTCTTGAAATTTTTTTGCAATGTTCCTATCATCCAATCTCATACTAGCTGGAGCACTGACAAAGGGTAATTAAAAATACAATATACTTAGTAAACATTTCATACAACAGAATTGAAGCTCATAACATATAAAAAAAAAAAAAACCGTCATGCAAAATGTTATGCAACAACAATGTTATTTTGTGCTGACATTGAGATTTGAAAATGTTGCATATGTCAGACATAGCTAGACAAAAAAAAAAAAATGTGGACATTTGGAAATAAAAGCTCTTTCGAGTCTCTTAGAACCTACAATGTCAAAGTCGAGAGCCCAAGCCTCAGCGTAGTATTCTAAACAGAGACTAAATTTTAAGAAAATTGAACAGAAAAGCAAACTAAACTAGAAAGCTGCCGAGTAAAGGAATGGAAGAAGTTTTTACAGTACTTGATGTTGGCCTAGGCATGCCTTTGAGCCTCTGATATAACATGCTGGTCTGCATTTGGGTGGGTGGAGGAGGCCCAAGAGGTGGTAGGGCTGCTGCTCAGGTAGGTGAAGAGAGACAGTAAAAAAGTAAGGAGACAAAGTGACTTTAACAAAGGGCAACTGAGGAGATGACAAACTCTGTAAAGAACAACCAAACAAGCACAGATGATAAAACACAAGTGGAGATATGCCGCCTTCTTGGCGTTAACTGCAACATCACAGAGGTGTGACGTCTTTTGATAAGAGATGGACTCTTACCAGTGTCACCAGCACCCCTACTACTGAGATACTCAGAGGCCGAATGCAAATGCTGGACATCTTTATTCAGATGATACACATGAATGATGGTGGCAGTGTCATTGACCAAAAGAAGATACGCTTTTGTACCATAAAGAACACCTACTAGGCGCTTCCTCCTTTCAGATGGCCGGGGATAGGATTTGATGTATTCAGAGTTGGATGATCTGGCTTCTCATCTTAAAATGCTATTTCAGTTCCTACGCACATTCTACTTCAGCCTCCCTAAGCTTCAGTTGTCTTATTTCTAAATGAAGAATCTGAGTATCTTTTGTGTGTGTGTGTGTACCTTGCAAATTTCCCGATAAGAGTAAATAGAACAATGCCTGGGATAGATCTCTGTCTGCAAAACCTAAGGTGTCTACAAAGGCTTCATGTTATCTCCAACAAGGTGAGATGGCAAGGATAAATTGTTTAGCAAAAGCAGATGAAGGGCCGTTATTAGTTCAAGTGAGCTAGGGAATATTCTTGCTCCCCTTGTGGAATTTCAACATGTCAAAATCTGTCATTTGAGGGGAAAATGTGTGGTATCTGATTGTTTCCAGCTCATTTAATTATTTTCAATTTGGAATTCTCGTGGCTTTTATATTGTGGGTTGAATCATATATAAAAACTTGCCAGCTTATCAAATATGTTACTTGCTATTCCAAATGTTAGAATAGCGTAATCAGCACTTGACCCATCTGTCATGTGGTTTACAGTATCAGCACAGCAAACACCCTGTAACAATAGACTCTCCTGCGATACAGGCATATAGCACTACCAGCTTCCACAAGCCTTTCTCTCGAATGAGTGTCTCGTTAACCTTGGACCTGCTCCTTTCTAATAGTTCTCGTTTATACAGCAATCTGTATGGCGAGAGGGACATACTCCAGTGCCAAGTTTGCTTCTTGGTTTGCTTGAATTTTCAACTGGGAAAATGAATTTTACTGCAGGCTTACAGGGAATGAGATTCTAGTGACATTATGTTTAAAAAGGTTGAGAAAGAAGGATAAATAAAATATTTGGGCCAAACCATCTTATTAAAAGCAAACACTGATGAGATTCTTTTCCTGCAGGAATACCTCAATGTTCTGAATGCAGGACTAAGAAATCTATTTACCAGTTTCCTTTTTTAACCATCTTTTGTTGGGGAAAAATACTGTATAACTAGAATTTGGGAAAATTAGTTTAAAATGATAACTGTTTCAAGAAGGGCAGCAACTGATCCTTCCATGATTAAAAAAACGGACTCCCTATTTTGTATTTTGTTAAAATCTGGTTTTCCACCTACAGCCTTACCTAAAGTTAGGTTCCTTTGTGGTCACATACCCTCACAGCTCCTTCACTGAATGCCTGCTGCCTGAGTATACAAGTCTCATGGGAACTCTTACCCCTCCTCACCCAGACAACGCAACCTGTGCAGAAAAATGCCCAATAAGGTGTCCCTAAAACAATGGACCATCCCTAGGCTGATTCAAACTAATGAAACAACAGATACATGTTTCAGCTCAATGGGTCTTGATGAGCAATTCATAAAGGGATTCCCTCCTGCCAACTGTCGGTCCAGAATTCTGACAGTGAGGTTTGCCACCACAGAAAAACAAACTCCCTATTTTTTTTCCCCTCACAGAGCAAAACAAAAACATCATACCTTAGTTTCCAACTTCATTTACCCAATTACCATTGCTTATGTTTACACAATTAAATCTGCTTGGCTTCCAGAGAGAGAGAGAGAGTACATGTGAATGCAGAAAAAAACAAAAAAGATAATTCCTCTGAATGCTCAGCTAAGCCAAGGAAGAGAAGCATCCAGGAGTGAGAGACACTCCAATTAGCCCTTAAATAACCTGACCATATCTTGTTCTAGAGAGCAAATTTCCAGTCCTTGAATATTATCTGAGAGATGAATATGACTGAAGGAAGTCCCGCTTGCTATCCAGTTCCACTTTATTGATATGTTGCTGAAGATGCCCATGCTTGTGTTATGCTATTACTGGACATTATCAGCCTGGAGCAGTTTGCTGTGATTTGGGAGTGGGGTGGATACAAACTAGAGTAGGAACAGAAAACTAAGCAGACAGCTCCATTATGGTTTCCAGAGTACCTGCCTTCCAAGATGACAGCTACATAAACTATACCTCAAACACAGGGCTAAAATCCAACATAATTTCTTTAGTGGTGTGTCCATTAAATGTTCTGGATGCACTTGTGTCCTCATGATTCCCCTTTAGAAGACCCCATCTACAGGATGGTATACGATATAAGATAAAAAAAAAGATTTCTGGATGAAATAGGGATCATTTACTTTATATGCTTCATTGCAGCCATTTTTTTTGTGTGTGTCTCCCCTATAAGGTATGGAGCCATAGCTGAGTCAGTCTACCTCCAAAATATCTTGATATTATCTCTCATTGTACCTCATGTGCTCACACTCCTGCCAAGAGAGTAGACATGCTACTCAAGTCTCATCATCTCTACCTCAACTGTTTCGGAAAGACTCCAAATCAGGTTTTGGAAACTTCCTTCCTCTGCAATTCATTGTTCATGCAGCATTCAGAATGGTCTTTGTAAGCATACCCCTGAACCTATCATGCTCCTGCTCAAACGTTTTCATAACAAGTGTTTTGTCTTCATATGACAGACCAAAAAGGGTCCTTTATAACCAAGGCACACATTTTCTTTTGATTCTTCAACATATGGCCCTTAATAATAGCAAATTATATAAATTTCTGTTTTCCTTTCTACCTAAGGACTAAAATAGTGTCTCGTCTAGGTCAAGCTTTCAAGTATTGGTGGAAGGGAATCTCAGTGGAACCTGCCCAATGTAGAGCTTTCATGAATAAAAGAAATGCTCTCTGGTCACGATACACATTGAAGTGAGATGGCAACTTCTATCTCTTACCCAGGTTACTGAACAAATCTACTAAGCTGAATTGTTGAATAGCAAACATTATAACTTAAACTTCCAAACCAGATTTCTTAATGCACTTCATAATGACTTAAGATACTTAAAAACACTTTTCAATTTAAATGAAAGAAACTGTATCCACAAGAAAGAAAGATACTACTGTGATATTTTTTTCTTTTTCCAACGGTGTCTCTTTGTATTCCAAGTCAGACTTTGTCCCAACAGACTGAGTTGTTGCATCTAAGAAGAGTGAACTTCACTCTGGATAAGACTTCATAGTGGACACTTGTAATCTCTGTGCATGTTGTAGTAACCTTCCTTACGGGACTTGCCACTTATCCACTCCATGTGGGAATGTCAAACAATGAATTTTGCAAGTCACATGAGCCAAGTCAGGCCAACCCTAGCATACCACTCCATCATGGGTATTATGATTGGCTCAGAGATTAACATGTGACCCAAAGAGACCGAGGAGACTCTTCTCTAGATGTAATACAGCTGCTTGGAGAGAAGAGCTCTTTTTCTCTAGGATTTTAACTAAAATAAAATCCTGCTGCTATCTGGCCATGCCGCTCCCCAACTCCTTCCCAAGACCCCAGTCACATTAAATAAGTCCATCAGCAGTTGGACATATCAAAACACACCAAAATTCTTTATCTGAGTCCAGTTCCTCCAAGGATGTCCTAGCTACATGAACCCCAAATTCTCTTTCTTTGCTTAATCTTCTTGAAGTTTTATTTTGTCACTTGCTTTAAACAGTTCATCGAATATTCACCCAGTCCCCAAATAAGCTTTCCTGTTTATAGACACAAGCTTCCTGTAGCAGAATCCTGGGAGTTCCGGAAGGATGATAAACAGAGGCAAATATTTGAGCAAAGCCAGGGAACACTCCAGAAACTTTTCCCTTAGGGAACTAACCTTTGACCTCCACGATGCCCCCACGGGTCCCCTGGGTAGGGACCATGATTACTTTGCTCTTTTATTGCTTCCTCCCTCCATGCTTGGTGTAGCTCCTGGAACTTGGTGGGCATTTAACAGATATATGGGAACTATAGTGCAGTTATTAAATTCATGCTAAACAAGATAATTTGACTGCCTCCTATATTCCGTTGACACCCAAATTGTAAACACTGGATCAGTAGCTTCGGTCTCTTCTGGGAGCTTGTTAGAAATGCAGGTTTTGAGGCTCCTCCCAGACCTACCAGATTAGAACCTACATTTTAACGAGTTCCCTAAGGGTTCATATGAATGTTAAGGCTGAGAAACCTGTTTTGTATTCGACTTCTGAATTCAAATAATACTCAGATTTGGAAGTTTCTTTTTAAATAATGAGAGCTGATATATACATGTATATGTATATAAGTATGTATATATGTGTGTGTATTCTATATATCATATATATGTGTGTATAATAGCATATATGTATAATAGTATATATATATATGTGTACACATATAACTTACTTACTACATATGCCAGGCATTGTGCTTAGAGTTTTTATTTGGAGTGCTTTTATCTTTGTGATGACCCTACAGGAAAGGAACTATTACTATCCCTTTTTCCAGATAATAAAAGAGAGGCCAAAAGAGGTTAAAAACAAAACCTACTTCATTAGAGTTAAGACAGTGGTTTAAAATTTTGGTGTATCGAATTCTGAATGTTCAGGCTGGTTCTGGGGTAACGTTTTCTTGGAGCAGGACATTCAGAGTTATAACATGTCGACTCTGGATATCATCAGCTGTCATGCTGAAAGCTCAAGGCAGCTAATGAATCAAAGAGGGGTTACTTGCTGACTGTTAGGTAAAATGGTGGGGCATGAATGCTCCCAGATAGTGTGCAGATCCAGCGTAGAGTCAATAACTGCCCATCTTATTTTGAAACAGGCTTCTTTTCTTTAGATCTCATATTCCCCTTCTGTCAAGTGGAGGTATGGGGTTAGATGATTGAGAAGACCTTGTTTGGTCTTTCGATTTTATGACTTACAAATCACAAGGGTTTCATAGTAAGGAAGTTGCAAGTGTGCGCTTTAGAATTAGGTTTGTGAGCAAGTTTTGTCTCTGCAACTAACCAGTTGAATAACCTTAGTATAGCTCTACTTTAAGATTTCCACATCAAAAAGAGTGATTTCTTATTTCACTGTGTGCAAGAGGCATAACATACTTCTGAAATTAGATGCATCTTATACTAGATAGGACTAAGGTAAAGTATGGATCAGACCCTCCATGTAAAGTCCTTAGCACAGTATCTGGGCCCATAGTTGGGCTGACTGCCTATCTGTCTATCTGCCTATCTATCTGTCAATCTGTCTTTATCATCATCATTATTATGATCTATCAACCTTCATCATCATCAGTATGATCTGTGTATCTATCTTTATCATCATCATTTTTATGACCTATTTATCTATCATGTCTATAGTTAGTCTATACGATTTTTCAAATCTTTGGCACAATGGAAGGAAAAATGGTTCTATTTGAAGTTCCAGTAGAATCATTATGGTGCTCATAAAATCATGCAAGTATTTAGTCAAGAACTGAGGCAAAACAGCAATAGTAGTGTAGAGTGTCTCAGACTCGCTGGGTTCGCAATGTGTGATGATATAAATGGAAACAAATGTATTTACAATAATAGAATTCATTTGCAGGAGTCACACTTTTCTTTCATAGAGTGGCAGCCTTTTACATCTATTTTTTGTGATACTGAATTGCACTGAACATTTAATTTCTAATAATGTCACCAGACAGAAAACATAAGTCCACCAAAATGTCATTCATACTGTCCCACAGCCTCAGAAGCACAGCCTGACAAATGGACACCATACTGCCCATACTCCACACCAGTTTTCCCATGTAGCTCCAGTTGTGACCTGCCACCTCCACACTGTTAGTTGGTTTTGCGTACTCATCCATATATTTATGCTTCATTCCTTGAAGGATATTGAAAAGGAAGGATAGGGTAAGAAAAATGATTTAAGGGTCAGGAAAGAAGTAATTATGACTGTGATGGGTAGCTACTCTGTCCAGAAGAGTCCTGGGACATACTATGCTTCAAATGTATCTCTGTTTTGACCTTCACTTTACATCCATTTATATTTTATTCCTCTTCCCCATACCTTTCTCTTTATTATACCTTTCTCTTTATTAATGCCAATATGATCTTTCCAGAGTGCAAATCACCAATTGTCACACCTTGCATAAAGAGCCTCCAATGATTCTCCATATTTGAAGTGAGACCTGTGAAATTCTTGAGACCTGCATGCAACAACTGGCATAGATTCCAGGTTAAGAACTTTTGTCCCATGAGATACAGTCTAAACTCTAGGTTATTATGGCATTAAAGGCCTTTGAGATCTTACCTCCTGCCTACTTTACATCACCTCACCTATCTATGAACACAATGAATTTCAGAACGGTTAGGTATGTGACCTCTGGCTGGGCTCAGGTTCTGGCACTACCACTTACTCTTCTCTCAGAGTATACTATTTCACCTTTTGGCCTCAGTTTTCTCATTTCTGAAGTGGGAATAATGGGGACTTGAGAGTTAACTTAATTCACATTAAGCACTTAAAGGTCATATTTGGCCCTAATCCACATTAAAAAAGCAGTATTTCTTTGACTATATAGTTCATATATTTGCACCTAATATTTTATCTAGGATGCCTCTCCACTTCCCAATCTCAGTTCCCTTTCACTGATTCTAATACATCTTTCAAGATGCAGTTTTTCCAATGTGTAATATCCTTGTGATGATTATCATTATTTACTGACAATGCCCTCTTGCATGTAACTCTACCAATTGGTGCTGCCATGTACTGAATTCATAATTTATAATTAGGTACCTACGGGTACATATGCTTCATATAGTTAGTTGTTTCTCTCTTGTTTACATGGTCCCTGACTTTTACCACTGTATCTGGCATATAGTAGGCTTCCACTAAGCATTTTTCTGATGAATGAGTGAGTGAGTGAGTGAATGAATATCTTCCTTCCCGGGAGAGAAATGTCTGTGTGTCTTGAAATCACTTTGTTAGTTGTCAAATACTTATTGCTAACCTTGCTTGGCATGTGCTCAACTATGTTTTCTGAAATGATCTGAAATATATTCAACTCTGATTAAATGAAATACATTTAATTTTAAGTAGGTGCTAATTATCTTTTGAGACTCCTTTGGACCTAAAACCCCCCCAAAAAACAATAGGTACTATGCATTTAAGAATGTTTTTAGTTACAGCTCTCCTCAAAAATCACTCAGAAGTTCTGGGACCAAATGAGAAGAAACTTTCAAAAACCAGAGACTTTTCTAAGAGTTTCCTCTCATAAAACTGCCAGCAAGTGACCCTGCTATGCCACCCTGTGCATCCATCCTGCCTCAACACACGATACACATGAGAACAACACGGACACAGTTTCTCTGTGTCTACGCAGGTGAACATTCATCAAGAACATAAACTTCTCAAAAGGGTAGAAAACAGAAAAAAAGAAATGAAAAACAAAAAGGAAGATTAGTTTTGATCAGTAACTTTGGATAAAAGTACATGGGGCCAACTCACTGGAATCCCGAAACCAAAGATGAAATGAAGCTCCGTAGCAAACCAGAGTTCTGTTCCTTCAAAGCTTATACCTTTATGGAAATTCAGCTCTAGGGAGGTCAACATCTAATGGGCATGAGAAATATTTAGACAGCACAAATTAACTCCTTAAGTAGTATTGCAACTCCACATCAGTCTTTGGGAGTGCATATGTTAAGGAGCTATTCAAAAACAAAAACAAAAACAGAAACTAAATATAACTCAACAATCCTGAGAGTTTATAACGCATAGACAGCTGGTTCACCTGCATCCTTTTGATTCTCTATTTGAAAGAGAGAGCACAACAAGGAGAGAAGAGAGAGAGAAACAAGAACACAAATGCAGGATTAATGAGCAAGTGGACCACAATGCCCCCCAGTTATGTGTGATACATGATATTGGAAAGAAAAGGTTGCCCTTGGGTTCCCACCGCCCCAAAGTGTGGGGGCCAGCAAAAAAAGGCTCCTTCACAGAGGTGGAAAATGCTGCACAAATAGAAAATTAGTAAAATTAAGTTTAATGTGAAATCAAGCTATGAAACATACATGAACTCTCCAAGTGACAATTAAGTCAAATGTTCTAGTCAAGGCTTCGAGGACAAGGACAAGTCAAAATCTCCAGAGAGAACCAGGAAAAGCTTCCCAGCTTGAGAGAGAACAGACAGGAGGCATATAAGATCCAATTGTTACAGAGAATTGACCATCTTGTGTGATCTTATACCCACAATAGTTTGACAACTTAAACATGGAAGAGAAGGCATATTTTGCCCCAAATGTCCTTTATCTGACACCTAACGCATTGCTCCCAGCCTAGTTGCTACCTTTTGATTGTGTACCAGTGACAAGCACTTTACAAACTGGGGTTACACAAAAGCAAAGTAAAAATGCATTCAGGTCACAGACAGAGAAGAACTGAAAAACTTACAGACAAATCTGAGTTTATCACAAACAAATGGCTTAATTGTCTGACCTGTTTTGGGTTGATTAAAAAGTGACTGGACTTCTCACACTGGGTTTCACAGACAGAATCAACAGACAAGCCAATGCTAAAAAACTTGAAGCAAGGAGAGTGAGTTGGTTTGGATCTGGATTTTCTTGAAATAATGAAAACAGAAAGAGTGAAGACAGCATGGCGAGGAGGTGATAGGTACTCACGAATGGTTAAATCCATCACTTGGGAGGCCAAGCAGAAGACAGGATGCTCATACATTTCTCTCTTTTTCCCTATAAAAGAGGATTTGGGCATGCAAGAGGCTTAGGTCAGAGGTAAAGAGGTTAAAGGTCACAGGTTAGAGGAAAATGTTACATTAGCTCAAAGGAAAATAGCCACAGAGTATTTTGGGATAAACACAGGATAAAAGAAAAAGGAGTTTCAAAATTGGAGATCTACTGGATTAACCATTCAGCATGCCGTGAGTCACGAGAGAGATTGTGACCATTATTTTACACATCTCTTTAGAATTATTTGCAAGAATACAATGACCAAAAACATCATGAGTAAAGGGAAACAAAATCTCATTGATTTAAGGCTCCAAGATACTAAGGATTTCAGACTTTAGTATCTAAGGCTCTTTAGGTATTTCTTCATAAACATAGTCTCCAGCAGTATTACTACAACTTCTTTCCAAAATTCCCAGGAAACTAAGCTCTTAATGTTCACAGAGGGGCTCAAATATAAAAATGGAAGATTTCCTTTCTGAGGGTAGGGTCAGAACCTTGTAAAAGAAAGTTGTCTGGTAGTAATACCTTTAAAGCTGCAATGTCTCAGCCTATGGTGGACTATGTTCATGAAAGAAAACCTGATACATGCAGCCAGAGGATGTTGGGTTGTCTGAATTAACAATCCCAGCATGCTTTGAAATTGGTGTCACAGCCACTTTTGCAGAGGTAACATCAAAAAGTGGCTGAGCCAATCACGAACAAGGAAGGAGAGAAGCAGAAGAGAGCAGGTAGTGTGGAATGAGGTACTTCTCTGAAAAGAGAGTTGGAAAAAAAAGATTGATTTCTTCAAAGAATCCCCAGACCTAAAAGTCACAGTGCAAAAGATAATTAACACAACCAAGAAGAATTGAGGCACAAAAGGAAATTACAGACCAGCTGATCTACTTTGGAAATGAATGCATTTTTACTTACAGATCTTAATGTTTGTTTTGGATATATTTATCTGAAAGAAGAGAGCAGATCTTACCAAAACACCAGTAATAGCTAGACCAAGACCTAAGGAGGCAGCAGTCACAGCAACTGAAGTTTCCTGATTCTTCCCATCTCTGGCCTTGCCTAGAATTATTAGATACCCAGTTGACTTTACCAAATGCAACCGATCATTATGTCCTGGAAAGGTAAATGCTGGAAAAATTACTTGCTAAGATAACCCATTAACAATCTTCTTTTTTCTCTATCTTTATGACTTATTACCAAGTCAAGAGTTGATAAACATCCTTTTAGTGCCCAATTCTTAAGTGTTTCTCCCTGGATGCATAACAATGAATTCATTACCACTGGTACACAATTTGCATTGTCAGACAGACAAAATTGAGAGAGGGAGGACATGTAATATACAAAACACTGTGAATTTGACATGATCTCAATCTAATTCTCTAAGAAAATAAGAACTTTGACAGGGTAATGTAATAGGGCTTTGGTGGTTGGATAGGTCTTTTTTTGTTGGTTTGTTTTTCTTTCCAGTCATGTCCTTATGGCAGACAATGGACATTCGCTGGTTTTAGTCACATGTTTAGAGTACATCAGATTCCAGAATGCGGACACATTGAGTTTTGCACACAGAACTTCCACATTTATACACTTACACCACTGGTCAAGTTGGGTGTGGTTTTCAAATCACCCTATAGCAGCCAACAGGGTAACAATGAAAAGTGATTAATACCTTTGCGAATAGGTCCCAAAGAACCCAATCATCTCAAATAGAGTTTGCTCAAAGTGCCTTTTGGGTGACTACTGGTTATCAGGGACTGCTCCCCCAAAACTTGAGAGGGCAGTGGTGACCACCATCCTAGTAACAAGGATGGAGTACCAAGAATGAATGAGATCTAACCAAACCAGGAGCCAGCTGAGATGGCTAGATACTAGCCTGCCACCAAATCTGGAACATTACAAGACACTTTCAAAGGGACAAGAAAGAGTTAAGCAAAATCTTCATTTATTCAATTCTTCTTTTACTTCCAATACTATCAACAGTGGACAAAAAACTCTTTGTTTTCCTCTGATTAAAGAATGTAGCAATCCTACAGTTAATGAAAACATTAGCCACAGAGCAAACATAGGGCTAACACAGACTCTCGGAAGAACCTTAGCTATCTGATAACATCCTATACTCAATATTCTTCCCCTACAAAGATGATTTCCTGAGTTCCTATTCTTTAATTCATTTTATTTGGCCATAGTCAAGGAAGTATTCACATTTCAAGTGCTTTCGAGTTTCAGCTTCATGTCTTCAGATGGACCACTGTATTTTGGTACCCGTCAGAAAAGAGAGAGACTTCTCCAGAGAGCATACCAAAGTTTAAATTAAAAATTGGGTGCAAAGGGGAGTCTTACCTTCAATTTTGGCATACTCTGATAGCCGGGAATAGTTGACTAAAGCAGCCTGCTCTAGGCATTTACGGATGACTGTTTTCACTTCCTCTTGTGGCACTGGGGTAACAATATCTTTCATCAAAACCTTTAGGTGGTGAAAAAAAAAAGATGATTAAGATGGTTCAGTCAAATGTTATTCACTTACATCTCTTAAAGAACTGAAGTTTAGAGAGAGTGGTCAATACTTGTAACACTGATCGAGAGATCACGAGCCCTTAGGAAAGAGAAACACAGAACTGCAATGCACATGTAGGATGGCAAAACACCACCTCCATGAATTAGGGAAGAAGTATATCTTCAATAGATCCTAACTACTTGAGAATCTGAAATAAAATATCTAGAATTGTGGCAGTTTCCTTGTTTTATTCTGATATTTGACGAATGAACAAATCCTTAAAAATTATAAAGCAGCCCATTTGATGAAAAGTTTTCATTACAATTATGTTCCTGTCTCTGTATATATGTAATTTGCTTTTTACTTTCATTCTTACCCTTTCCAAGAGTGAGAGAGTAGCTTTCAAAGCACCTTCAGGTCGACCAAATGGAAAGCAATACCTAAAAAAGACAGAAATTCTTCAGGTTCTCCAAATCTATTACATTTTAACATGAAGTAGGCTGTAATTTTATTCCTATAACAACTCTCTCTGAGGAATAGAAAATGCTTTTTATTTTGTCACATTGTGTTATGTTAATCTAAATTCACACCATATATGTGTGTATATAATGTATATATGTATATGTGTGAATAATGACTAAAGAGAGACTCTGCAAATGTCTGTAGCAGAAAAGAATATTTCGGGTGATGGCATAAGTCTCTGTTTAGATCTCCATTGTGAAGGAGAATGATTTGTTAGCTCAAATGTGACCTTATCTATTATTGTAGAGACCAGCATTAAAAAATTAATCGAAACAGGCTAAAATTCAAACACACTTCCTTAAATCCCCAAAGGATAAATATAGTATATGAAGGAGAATATTTTTGAGAAAATTCATGATGCTACTAATAATTATTTACTGTAGTTTTTGTCATTAGAGCTTTTGTGATTTGTAATGCATCATCATTTATTGATCAATTAGGATCAATAAATACATATTCAGGAGGATTTTGATGGCATAGAAAGAACTATGTCAGGTACCTCTAAGTGTTTTAACTGACAAACTGTCAAAAGCCGTACCAAGATTATTAACTGCCAAAAGGTTCTTGGTACAAAGGGTTACTTAAACTCAGACTGTCCTGCATATCCAAGTGCTGGCTGGGTGACTTGGGCCAAGTTTCTTAACCTCTTCAATCTCAGTTTACCTATTGTTTAAATGAGGATTATAATAACGACCTCATAAAACTGTTCTGAGAATAAAAGAAAAACATCAGTGCTTTTCCAACATTAGTCCTATATCTGACACATTGGGAGTGTGAATAAACAGGAACTAGTTATCATGCTACTATAAATACTCTATTTTTGAGTTATTAGTTCAGGACCTCGGGTTGAGAGTCACCATTACAGCATTAGGGGTATCTAATTTACTCTAAGGAAGAGGCACTGTGTGACCTGAGCACCAGAATTGCTGGCTGTCTCAAGTGCAAGGAAAGTCAAGCTGCTGAGGCTAAGTCAAGTTCTCTTCTGTGCAGCAGCCAGGCCTATTTCCGAGGTAATGAAAAGGGGCAGACTCTGACGGGGTGTCACGGTCTTCCTTCCCTCTTCATGTGGTCTGATTCACAGGAATTTTTCTGTATTTTATGCAAGACACTTGAAAAAGCTTCAAATTCAATGCTTTAATCGATTTTTAACAATAGTTCGATGACCAGGGTCAATTCACACAGGAGGGCTTTGCTCTTTTAGTGAAAATAAAGTGAATTTAAGATTTCCAAGTCTCCTGGCTACTGTGGAAGCCTTGTCCTTTTGGTTTGCTTTGTTATCAATTTATTTCTAAGTATTCAATGTGTCTCTGATAGGTTTTTCAGTTTAAAAAAATGTCGAGCCCTTTACATCCCTGTCCCCAGTCTCACCTTCCTAACAACCTCAGATACTTACCTAAAATGCGTAATCTGGTTTTCCAACAGAACTCGGAGTCTCTCTTTGATTTCTTCAAAACGCTCCTTTTCTTCTACAGTCACAGTTCCAATTCCATCGGGCCTGAAAGAAGACATGTTGTGAAGTGACAGGAACCTCATATGCTGACACCATTAAATCAAATCTCCAGCAGGAGGAAAATGTCCGTTTTAGAAGAACAACTTCAATGACGACGTGGTGATGTTTGGAGCAGTGCTTCTCTTCTATGCCAGCTACTAAAGGGGTTGGGGTTGTCAGGGGTGGGGGGACGGGAGGGTTATTTTTGGAGATATTTGCAGAACTATCATTTATTTGTTGTGAAATGGTAAAGTATGCAAATGGGTGTCTTGCAGGTAAATCCAGTTTCTATATCCGTTCTGTTTGGCTTTTAACTTTTCAACATTTTGAACTATCTACCAACATTTTAAAAATTAGGACCATTTTTGGCATACCATGGTGGCTAGAGGATAAGTCCATTGTTTCCACCCAGTGCAGTCCACATACATCTCAAAGACCTGGGTTTGCAGTTTGGGGCCAAGGAAACAAGCAAGATGAACAAGCAAATAAAATACAAAAAAACTGTTCTTCCTCTTCGCTCTTCCTGTCTGTGTGCCTACTTATTGTCATTCTTTCCTGTATTTTTCCTTTAAAAAATTAGGATAATTTTTAATACAGTTTTCATTTCTGATTTCTCTTGAAAATCTGGAACAGCTGACATTAACTGGAAAGTGCCAATCAACGGTGTCTTCCTTTCCTGGGACAGGCATTCATTCAGTCCACCTCTAATCTGCCTTACTTATCTCTGTGGAAAGCACTTGGTTTTGAGACCTCTGACTTATGCACGCAATCTCCTATGTAAACCAGGTACCTTTAAGTGTCTGTCTTTTTCAGACTGAAATGTTCTTAAATACCTCATTTTCCAGTTACAATTATAAATATTCAAATTAATTTAAGCACAAATGTATTAAATGAAGAAAAATTATCAGACATTCTAAAAATGATAACAAATGGATTAAAGAGATGAAATAAATAAAAAAGATATCCTGTGTTCATGAGTTGGAAGGCTAATTATTGTCTATATTACCCAAAGCCACTTACAGATTCAAGGCAGTCCCTATGGAAATTTCATTGGCATTTTTCACAAAAATAGAAAAGATGACTCCAAAATTTATACAGTACCACAAAAAATCCAAATTGCCTAAGCAATTCTGAGAAAGAACAAAGTTGAAAACATCACAATTCCTGATTTCAAACTTTATTAAAAACCTATACTCATAAAAACAGTATGCTAGTGGCATAAAAACAAACATATTGGTCAATGAAATGGAAATAGAAAGCCCAAAAGAAACCTTCAAATATATAGTCTACTAATATTTGATAAGGGAGCTAAGAATACGCAATGGAAAAAAGGATAATCTTTCAACAAATGGAAAAGCTGGATAACCACAGAATGAAAATGAAACTGAACCCCAATCTTGCAACACTCACAAAAATCAACTAGAATGAATTAAAGACTTAAGCATAAGAGGTAATATCATAAAACCGCTAGAGAAAATACATGGAAGAAGCTCCTAGACAATCTCGGCAGTGATATTTTTAATGAGTGTATGACAGCAAAAACAAAAAAGTACACAAGTGGGACTAGATACAATTTAAAAGTTTTTGCACAGAAAAAGAATCAGCAAAATACAATGAGAGAAAAATATTTGTAAATACCTATCTCATAAGAGGTTAACATGCAAAATATAGAAGAAACTCATACAACTCAATTGCATAAAATTGATTTTAATTTAAAAATAGAGGACTTGAGAAGGCATTTTTATACAAATGGTCACAGGTGCATGAAAAATACTCACTAGAATGGCTATTACCCAAAAGACTGGAAACAACCACTATTGGCCAGGGATGTGGAGAAGAAGGAATCTTTTTACATCACTGGTGGGAGTACAAATTGGTGCAACCACTAAGGAAAGCAGTATGGAGATTCCTCAAAATTTTGAGAATGGAAATTCCATATGATCCCATTACCCTCCTTCTAGATATTTACCAAAATCCTCACAAAAACACAAATTCAGAGATACATATGCACCCTTGTATTTTTTAAGCATTATTTACAATAGTCAGGAAGTAAAAATAACCCAAGTGCCCATTGACAGATTAAAAAAAAGAGTTGGTATGGAATAGCACACAGTTCTAAAAAGACAAACTATTGCCATTTGTGAGAACACAGAACTAGAGGGAATTATGCTAAGTGAAATAAGTCAGAAATAAATATTAAGAAATAAAGCAAATGAACAGACAAAACAATACAAAAACTAACCTTTATACATTACATCAGAACTGAAGTAGCAGAGAGAATGGGGTTAAGGCACAGGCACAAGGAGTAGTGGGGTCCAATGGACAGTGGTGAGAACTACTTGGAAACTTGGTGGTGGGAATGGTGTGTTATCATATATTTGATGAATAATGAACCTGCACATCTAAAGTTATATTACATAAATATTATATAAATAAGATTCAGGGAAACATAAATAAAAACCACAATGAGATATTACTTCACACATGTTAGAAGGACTTTTATCACAAAGATAAGAAATAATGAGTGTTGGTGAGGGTGTGGGGGGGAAGGAATAATTGTGCGATGTTGGTAGGAATGTAAACTTGGTACAATCACTATGAAAAAATTATGTTCTTCCAAAAATTAAAAATAGATCTACCATGTGATCTAGCAATCCCACTTCTGAGTATATATCTGAAGGAAAGGAAAACACTATCTTGATGAGATTTCTGCACTCCCATGATTTTTTCAGTATTGTTTAAAACAGCCAATATGAAAACAACATATTAGTCAACAGATAGATGAAGAAATGTGATGCACACACATATGTACACAATGGAATATTATACAGTCATAAGAAGGAAAATCTGCCTTTTGTGACAACATGGATGGAACTTGAAGGCATTATGCTAAGTAACATGAGTTAGACAGAAAAGACAAATACTGTATGGTTTTATTTATATGTAGAATTGAAAAAAAATCATAGAAACATAGAGTAGAATGGTAGTTGCCAGGGGTTGAGGAGTAGAGAAAATAGGGAGATATTAGTCAAAGGGATACAGACTTCCAGCTATAGGATAAGTTCATTCTGGGAATCTAATATGCAGTATGGTGTCCATAATAAACAACCTGAAAGTTAAGAGAGACGTTATTATGTGTTATCACCATACACAAAAAAGTAGGGTAATTATGTGAGGGAAAGCAGGTGTTAACTGACTTTCTTGTGGTAATCATTTCACAATATATACATGTAGTAAATCATCAGATTGCATTCCTTAAACTTACAGATGTAATTTGTCAATCACATCTCAAACTGGGAGAGAAAAAGAATACCATGTTTTTCAATCTTAGGGAGCTACTGTTCATTGTAATAAAAAGAAGGACCCTAGCATAAATAAGTGAATTTCAGTTTAGTCACAGCATTCTCTTTTTGGACTATTCAAGTTGAAAATATAAAGAGAGGTTTCATGCTTATAGCCCAAATTTATCTGTGCCAAATTAGATGTAGGATAATCTGACCCACTTAAAGACTTCGGCTTCCAGGATTCCATAGTGACTTGTTTTGACTACTGGCTGAGCCAGTGTGCAGATTGGTGCAGCACCACGAAACTTCTATTGGAACATTCTTTAGTTTGCAAATGTAAGTCATCTTGAGACTAAACAAATGGTCTTATTTATAGGACTTCTCAAGGATCCAGCATAAGTTGGGAAAATCCTGTATACTAGACCAGTCTGACTACAAAAAAGACTTGGCAAATGATAGCAATATACCTCTTGTTAGGGGTTAATTAGTCAACTTCTTTTCTTCTTAAATGCTGAAAAATAAAAATGTTCTACTTGGAAAATAAGAGTACTTCCCCTCACACATTATAAAACGGTGAAATATTACATAGTTCATTTCTCCTGAACTTAAAGGAACTTAAAAGGAAGAAGGAAAGTGGTAAGTATGAGGTAGGCTGATGAAATCTGTATATGTTTATTTTCAAATTTTATGGGTAAAACCCTAATAACAATTTACAACATTGAAATTTCTTAGCATGAAATACCCACGTATCTGCAGTCAAATCTCAGAATGAACTGATTGATGCCCCTCCCTGAAAAATACATATGACACTTTCTGTGGTTACTTCTCATGTTTCTGTTACAATGTAAAACATTTTCCTGTGACTTTGGATTTTCTTTACACAAAATTCACCTTGCTTATCTACTGAACAAGTTTTTGGATTACCCTGTGCGTGCACCCACTGGATTTGGGGGAAAGGGAGGCATTTAAAACATTTTATTTCTTAGTAGGGAATTAACCCAGCAAAAAAATGCTATGAAGTATAATTTACAATTAGGGAGTGATTTGCAGATGACAGGAAAAGAATGGAAACTCTTTAACATGGGCAGTCAAGAGATGTTTGAGGCCATTTTGGGAAAATAAAGCTCTCTGTGAGGAAAATCAAGATGTTTTCTAAGTCAAAAAGGTAATTAGAAGGCAGCTTTTAGCCGTGTGCATGAGATGATAAAAACTGAATATTTAATATGTTCCTGGCCT
The DNA here is from genome assembly GCA_004363575.1 of Solenodon paradoxus. Lineage (NCBI taxonomy): Eukaryota > Metazoa > Chordata > Mammalia > Eulipotyphla > Solenodontidae > Solenodon > Solenodon paradoxus. The sequence goes on along the minus strand of RJWH01002579.1, from coordinate 78,807 downwards.
TTTCAATTAATTCTTACTATAAAAGGTATTATTACACATGTAAAATTTGATTATGTTTCTTTTCCTTTTGTCTGATGACTCACATTTGTAATATGTAAGGTGTCATATCTCAGCTTCCCCTTACCTGACTACCTCTTCTTGGACTATTTTCTGCACACTGTTAACCTGACTATTCAAAAAAGGTAAATAACTAAAAATTATTGCCGCAGCGCTTTCTTACATTTGTTTAACTGCCTATGTCCATGTGAATAGTTGTATGTTAAAATAAATGAAACCAACTAACCTTATATGGTTAGGATGTCAAATCACAATGTTGACATTTGTGTGTAACTGCCAGAATTTTTCTGAAGTAAGACAGGCAGCAGGATGCTAGTTTGCAAAGTGAGGAAGAGACATTATAGATTGTAACCATATCAGATAAAAAACAAAACGAAAATCCTTTTGGGGGTTTGAGTTTACATAGCCGCTTTTGAAAATTCCGTGAAACATCACCTGCTTTTCCACTGACTCCTGTAATTTATCAGTATTAATCGTACAGACTTAGATAGGTTTTGTGGAACTACTTATCTGAAGAATTCTGGTTCAATATTTTAGGGAGCACTATTCTCATGGAAGCAGTAAGATACTTTTCAGAGCAGGGATTCTCACACTTGAACCTGACTCAGAATCACCTGGAAGGCTTTTGACAACTCAAATAGCTGGACCTCACCCCAGAGTTTCGGGTTCAGTAGAACTGGGGTAGGGCCAGAGAACTGCATTTCTCAGAAGTCCTTGGGTGCTGCTGGTTTGCAGACTACATTTGGAAAACCACTGCTGTAGAGCAAGAAATACTTGTTGGGTGGCTCTTTTTGCAGCTGAAAGGGTATGCTCGATTCAGGCTTCCCAATTTCCCCAGGATAAGAGTAAATTTGGAACCAGCAACCTTCTCTAAGAAGTACATGGAGCACAAATCGAGTTAGCAATCTCTTCCAAAAGTAGCATTTGTACTATTTCTAAGGGGCCATTCCAAGCAGTACCAGTTGCAAAATAGAAGAACTGTAGAATATGTCTCAGAAGCTATGATTTTTTTTCCTGGAAACATCTGGGCATAATTCACTCATTGTCATAAAACTGGCTCTCCTTTCTCAATACAGTTAACACTTAAGGAGTCAAAAAGAATGAGAGAAGAGGGTTTGAAACTTCTAGCTATCTGGGCTGAGATGTCTTTACTTGTAATAAAGATCTAGGAGCCTAAATCTCCTGCCTTCTCTTGTCCTGACTGGTGTGATTCTGTCCTATTGTTTTGGTTTTTTTTTTGTGTCCACTGCCACCTCTGAAAAGCACCTGAATCTCTTTTGGAGGATGACCAAACAGCATTGTGGGGACACTTGGGAAAAGGGGTAAATTCAGGCGCCTGTTCTCCTGTTGTTAATGCTGCAGGATTTCTAGTGACCAGCTCCTCCCTTTCATGCCACCCTACATCTAAGCTGGACCTATGATTTCAACTCAGTCAACCAGGCACTCTTTTCTGTGACCTTTACATCAATTAAATGATGCAGAGAGAGAAGAAACAGGTGTGCCCTGACCGGATTGTCTCACAGGTAGCTCCTAAATTTGATGCTCCCCTAGAACCATAAGGGAACTCTGAATTCAGCTTGATTCCAGCTCTGGCGCACTTTGTCTGGAGAGGGGTTCCGGCACTGTCATGCTGAAAGCTCCTCAGGTTATGCTCATGTGCAGTTAAAGGTAGAGAAGAACTCTTTGACCCTGTTTCCTACATTTTCTGTAGTGACAATTTTCCCCTTCCCTTTTTTGAGGCAACCAGCATCATTCCAATAACAATCCTTTGCTGACAATCTCCAGAGTTAGTTTTTGTTACTTGAACTGATGCAAATTCATAAAGCACAAATCCCTCCCTTTCCCACTCTCTCAATCTTAGTAGAAGTGCTGATGCCTTTGAATCTTGTTTTATAAGATTCACATCCCCCCACACCCACCCCACCCAAGGAAATGTGGTTCCCGGTCTCTGATGACATCTAACTGTACACTGGCTAACAACTCACTTCTTGTATATCATGATCCCACAAACTTGAGACAAAGTGCAGGCGAGTGCAGTCACTTTTACAGCCCTGCATAGAAGGAAGCTCTTCCACCTGCAGGCCATCACTGGCGCTAGGAGTGGGTCTCTCTGGCCACAAGAGACTATATTGCATCTGACACAGCAGGCTTCTCTGGAATCCACCTTTCAAGTTTTTGGCAAACCATTTTCTCACTGTCCTTCACAAAGATGACATTTTCGGCAGCATGATAGGAAAGATGTCATGTCAGCTGCTCTTCAAGTCCTTGTCAGGGTGGTTAGCACCAGTTCTGTCATCTTCACTCTCCTCACAGTCTCCAATCTTGAGCCATGTCACAAATAATAACTAGAATGTGGTTTTTTTTCTTTTTCTTTTTTGTCAGATTGAAACTACCAGTTTCAATCCAGTTGCCCAATCTTTGAAGTTACTAGTTATGCAAATTGTTCTCCCTTTCCTCAAAATCTGCTGACTAAAGTTTACGACGATCTATTGTAGGATTAATCAAATAGGATTAAGTAGTAAGCTTTTAACAGGAAATGTTTTATTTTGATATTTGAAATGAAGTATGAGCAATCTAGTCAGAGAATTCAAGCTGCAATGACTTTTGTGAAGTGAATTGATCTCTTGTGGGTCATTAAATTGTTCCTGTACCCTCAGATTCTTAGCATTTATTTTCCTGGAAGCACAGTTCACTTTATTATCTTGGACGTTAGACCACCAGACAGTCATTTGGAAAATGTCTTTTTAAGGAAGTCGGGTTATTAATTCAGGGCTTACACTGATGGATGTATTCTGATAATGCATTTATTTGGTGATAAAGTTCAGAATCCAGATGTAAAAAGAAATGTATGGATTCAACAAAAGAGGAAAGAGTGGGCCACCCCTCTGCATACAGCCGGCTTGGAACTCCAGTCACTACTAACGTGGGGTAAAACTCCAGCTGAAGTGAGAATATACTTTCTCTCCAAATGCAAATGTCCACATATGCCGGTGCAGGCTCCGTAAACATGATATATTCTCTCTCTCCAAATGGATGCATGCCTGCAGACCGCATTATGGATCCATGAAAATGTCCTTAAACAAGCATGATAACTGAATCCTACTCGCTACTAAATTGTTCCAGCCCAGAAACATGAGCGCTTAAAGGGCCAGGGTGGGACAGAATATCTTAGTACATGCTTCTTGCAATGCTTCCTAAATAGAGACGCTCTCTTAAACTCACTCTCTCTATTTTAAGTGGACTTTCCTTAGCAATTCTTCATCTTTAGAACTTTTAGAAGGAGATCTCTGAATTTTATCCTGGGGTGGGATATTTTTCTTTTGTTTCATTTATATGGTTAATAACTACAAAATGAAGATAACTCCTCAAAAGGAGACATCTCTGGATGGTTTAAATAATCTCTAAGTTAATTAAACATCATAATTAGGACTCTAACATGCCACAGTCACCGCTTTGTTATGAAATCCCAGTATCCTTTTCTCTTCTCCTCCCCCTCCAGCCTGTGCCCTTTTCTAATTAGGCCCTGGCACCCTGGGGCTTAGACACACTGCTAAAACAAATATATCAAAGAGTTTGTATCATAAAGAGTAACATAAGAAGCAATAAGAAGCAGTTTCTACATTACTCAGGTTTGTCGGAGCTTCTTGAGGTTGGCAATTAGTCATTTCGAAAAAAAGGCTTAAGAGAGAGCAAAAATATACCAGTGAGGTCATTTCCGATCTGTTTCCTAGTTTCTCTAGACAAGTAGCTATCATCCAAGAATTCTAAAAAGAGGCCTGATTAAGAAGTCTCTCACTATGAAAAATCTCTAAGAATAAGGATGCTATTGACACAAGGATATTAGTCAAAGTAGCTCAGGATCGGTCTAGGGATGGAAAGAATTAAGAATTCAACAGATGATTAGAGATAGTAGTATAAACTGTATACAATGCAAAAAATAAAAAAATTAAAAAAACATTTTTTCTTTCCCCAGAGGAGGACAGATTCCAACATGGTACAACAGAGACATATCTCTCTTTGAGGAATAAGAAATAAATATTTTTTATTTTTAGACAAACATGGACAATTAGGCTTTAGAGTTCATCCTGAAGAGTCTATGTATACAGACACTACCCCTTTCACAGTTAAAAGGCATGAGGCACAATGTCATGAGTGTGTGTGAGAGAGGGAGAGAAGGGGGAGAAAGGAAAGGTTGGAGCAAAAGGAAAACAATACATATATGTAAAAATTACTCACTTCCAAGTAGACATTCACAAAAAATGATATAAAATCAACCATTATGTGACAGGAATTGGGACTGCGGGACCAACACTGACCACATGGTCAATGAGGAAAGAAGATAGAGACCTGAACTCTGGTAGCAGCTTTGAAGAGAGGGAAAAATGATGGGCTTGGGAGATACTAAGCACTTGGATGGGACACAGTAACTGAAATCTTGTGATGTGCTGTGGGACAGGAATGGGTCAAGGACTACAGCTGAGGTGCTGTCTTGGGCATCAGGGCTGATGGCACCCCATTCTGATTTAGAGAGTCTAGTGGAGTATTGGAGGAGACTTGAATTCCATCTGATTGTTCAATTACTCAAATCTGATCCACAGAGATCACACCATCGCTGCACGCAGGCAGCACTGTGTCTCCAAATATCTCTCCCAAAAGAATCCTTGGACTCATTTTCAGAGCTTTTTAGGACTCATGCCCTCTTACATCTGCTTGTAGACTCATTAATCTATGCAGCTTACTTTGGATTGGGGCGGTTGGCATTATGGGTTTGTTAATTGCTGATACAATGTACTTTCTACGCAGGCCATATGTGAAGAGCAGCACTGGCATTCAAGAAATGTTAAATAATAATGTAAATGAGAAAAATTTCCAATCCCAATAATAAAGGATCCAAGGAACATTGACGCAACTTGCAATCATCAGAGCTGTTTGATTGCCTTGTCACTGTGGGATAGTGACCAAAGTGATGTTAATCTAAATGTCATCTAGAAAGAATACTAAAAATATTATGGTGAAAATTAAGTACTGCAACCTTGGGAGCTGATTTAAAAATTAGAAGATATAGCAATTTACATCTGTGGATTTTATGATCGCCAAGAGCACCCAGCTGAACATACTTACGTATTTTCTTTTTTCTTTCCCTCTGTCTCTGAAACTGGGTTCTGTTTTACTTTTTTCTAAAGAAGTTTAAATTTAAATTTTAGTTTCTTTTTTCATTTAATTATTTTTAAAAAATCTGAGTGGCAGCAACATTGCATTATAATATTATAGCTTTTCAGGTGTGTCACTCATAAATCAATGTCTGTTTACACTACAGTTAACCACTAAAAGCCCAGTTCTGTTCATCATACAATTACCTCTTTTACCTGATTTATCTACCCACCTTCCCCCTTCCCTTTTGGTAATCACTAATTTGGTCTTATAGTCTAAAAGTTTATTTTTGCTTTATTTCGTTTATTCATTTGTTTGGTTTCTCTATATACCACATATGAGCGAACCACACAGTGTTTGCCTCCCTTCCTCTGGGTCACTAAGCATAACATCCTCTAGGCCCATCCATGTTCTCACAAATGGCAGAACTTTGTCTTTTATTTTATTATTATTGTTGAGCAGTATTCCATTGTGTATGCATATTGTATCTTCCTTATGCAGTCATATTGATGGACACTTAGATTGTTTCCATTGTTTTTGGCTATTGTGAATAATGCTACAATGAACAAATCAGTGTTTTTCTATTCAATAAATGCCCCCAAAATGGTGATAACTGGTTCATATGGAGTTTTAAAGAGCTGGTCCAAATAAATTCTTTCTCAACCAGTGGTTCTTAAACATGGCTACATATTAGAATCACTTGAGGAGTTTTTTGATACATGATGCTTAGGCTATCGCTCAGATTAATTAATTTAAAACCTGTACAGGTGGGGCTAAGGCACCAGCATTGTGTAAGTTTTCCAGGTGATTCCAATGTGTAGCAAGTTTGATAACCAAGGTCATACATACATAGATGGGATCTGAAAACCAAATGCTGTATAATTACCCTGGAAGGAACTGATTAAAAGTGCAGATGCCTGGCCTCATCTAAGGTTTGCTGAATCAAATTATTTGAGGATGGGGTTATTTTAGCAAACTCCCTATGTGATTCATACACACGCTAGAGCCTAAGAGCCATTGCATAAGGTGAAAATCAGTGGAGGCACCTGCTATACATTTATACACACACTAAATCTTATGTAAAGGAAATAACAGTCCAAGTGAAAAAGAATAATTTCAGCTCATCGTCTGGGAGTTTAGTTTTGGGACTTTGTTAGTAGGAAGCTATTCTGTACACGGTAGGATATTTAGCAACATCCCTAGCCCATAAGTTACAATAGTACTATCCCTCCCCAGTGTGACTACCCAAAATGTCCCTACACATTGCCAATTGTCTCCTGAGGGAAAAGGTACCCAATTGAGGACAACTATTCTAAAAAATGCCAAATATGTGAATGGTTCCGCATATCCCAGTGCTTGGAATTATGAGCAGTAAGCTTCTTCCTGGCTGGCCAGTGGTGCCTTCTTTTGGTTAGAGTTTCTGGATTTACTACTTGGCATAGTTTTCCACAGACATGTGGCACAGGCTTCCAGGGCAGGTAGGGGATACTAGGTCACTAAGCACTTAGTAGTCACTAATGATTTCCAGCTTTAATAGGATAGGGTTCTGCCTTTAGGTAAAAAGAGTTCCTCTTTACCTGCTCTTAAGGTTGGTTGTGAAATGACAGAAGGAATGGATACCATTTAGTTAAGCTGCAATTTGACTATAAAAGTCATGAATTCATTATCTTTATCTTTTTTAAATATTTTTAAAGGAAAGGTGCAGGCAGGAACAAAGGCAAGCAGGCAGGCAGGCAGGAGGATAAGGGAGGAAGAGCCTCTTTATTTTTATCTACACTGGTTGTTTTCCCCCCAGACCTGAGACTTGAACCCTATGCAGCTTGTTACTTTGTAGGCAATTGACCTAAGCACTACTCCACCAGGGTGTGGCTATCTTTTAAAATATTTTGTTGCTTTTCAATGAATTGTGTGGAAAGAACACTGCATCATAACATTATAGGTTCAAGTTCTGCATCATTATAAATCAACATCTGTATATAAGATGTTAAGTTTACCACTTAAATAAATTCCTTCTTAATGTCAGAGAATAGTTAACATCTCCACATGCAAATAGTGTTTATGTTGGTGAAAGAAAGTTTAGGAAGATGATTTCCTTAACACCAAAAGATTATTAAATTACAATTCAAAGGAGATTCTCTTCTTTGGTGGTCTCAATCACCAGATACACTGATTTTTTTCTCCACAAAGTTGAAACTGCCAAGTGGGCCCAACAGATTTCAGTACATCCTCGGGACAAGAATGGACAGCTCTTTAGTTAATCCAAATGACTGCTCTAGCACCTCATCTAGAAAAGTAGAAACTGTTATCAAAACTCTGGATTTGACATTGTAGACCATATTCAAATACCAGCGCTAAAGAGGCAGTAAGGCAAGTTCCAGCATCAGAATACTCATGTTTGTATCAATTTCAGATACTTATTTGTGATGGAGAAAGAGACTGAACTTATCTATGCCTCAAGCTTCTCATGTTAGATGAGGGTAATAATACTTCTCATCTCACAGAAACTAACAAAGACAAAAATGAGATAATATGTAAACAGCACTTCACACAGTTTCTGGTAGTAAACAGTGGTAAAAAATGCATTAAATGGCAGCAATATATGTTAAACTAAATTTTGTTTATGAAATCTGACATCGTACTACTTCACTTGTTACTATAACCCATAAAAATATCAGAGGTTGATGTGATACTATATAATCTATGATTCTACCTTCTCATTTTGCACATGAGAAAACTGAGGCATTGAAATGAGATATGATAATATTAGATTTATGCAGAACAGGCTCCAACACTCAGATCTTAAGAATCTACATACAGTGCTGATATATGCAGAGAAGTGTGTCAGAATATCTGGATTTTACATTTAAATGTACAGAATTCACTTTAATTACCTGTAACATGTATATAGAAATAACTAACCTGAAATGTTATAACAAATGAGGGAGAATGTATGCAAGTGCTTTGTCAACTGCAGAATGTCACAGAAATGATACATAATATGATTATTCTTAATTAAAAATACAATGTAAACACAGATTATGGAACACATATTATCCTGTCAAAGTGTCTTTCAAGATCCTGTTGGGACTTTTATTCTTGGCACAAGGCATAAATCAAGTTCAATCAAGTGTGTTTATTCTTGCTCTGTTCCAATGGCGATCAAAAGCAGCACCTTGGACAGCGGCTAGAGGCTGGGCTCTCTCCGGAGGACTTACTGTCAAAACTTTAAATACCTACAATAATCTCTGTGTACTTTCTTACTGGCTGTGATTACTGTTGCCTTGCAGTCTGATTGTCACAGGGAAACAAAAAACGAAACTCCACTTCACCTCCATCTTGATGTACTGGAAATTCAGAAGATGGGTATCTATAAGGAATCAGGGCTTTCTTTGACCTTCATTATTGGACTTATGTACACTGACAGAGAGCCTTCCCCTTCTCTAGGGAAGTGAGAGTTAACATTTTCATTTGATCTGCCTACAAGTGAACTGACAATGTATCAGGACTTCGATATATTCCAATGAATACATTCCTATTGATGCATGAAGTGAACTTGCTTGCTCTCTTTGTGTCGTTTGGTAAGGTCAGAACATCAGTTTCAAAACCACACAAAAATTTAAAATGTTAGAATTAATTGATTAATTAATGAGAAAGTGTCTACAGGCATAAAGATAACATTGGAGAGGATTAGTAAATCTAGTTTACAAGGAAAAAGAGCCCACTGATATGCCAATTTATCAATACACTAAGAGAACATCCCTAAAGAACACAAGAAACAGGAAAGGATACATATAATTTTAGAACTTCAAAGTATCTCCAAGGTGACCTCACTACAAAAATGAGTCTACTAAGAGTCACTAATTTACTGAAAGCTTTGTGTCTATTATAAATCATTTTTTGAAGACAGATTTATTTCTTGGGATAAATGTGGAACTGAGAGGGGTTTCTTGAAAGCGATGGAGCTGCTATAAATGTACAGACCCATCTTATGCCAACCTATTTTATTTGCTCTTTAAACATAATTTCAAAATTATAAAGCATGGGTTGCTTAATATGAATGACTTGGTAAGGTACCAGGCCCCTAACTAGATGCCACTAAAAAAGCAATCTGACTCATGATTCTGCTTACATATTGCTCAGTTTTTTTTCAATATGAACATGTTTCAAGAGTCACTACCTGACTCAAATTTAGTCCCAATACATAATATATTTTTCCATTACTAGGAATTTTTTTAAGTACACCTTTGGAAAAAAACCTTAGGGAACAGAGGCTTTAGAAACACACAAAACTTGCTGTTTGCTAAAATGGAAATGTTGGGGGGATAGAAAAAACCACAGACATTGCCAAACACAAGCCAATACACACATAGCTTCTTACCTTTTGGGCTCTGGATTTGCATTGCTTTTGGGATCTTTTCGTTTTTTGGATTCCTTTTTGGCATCTTTTTTAACCTCTGGTTCAGATGGGGAGGGAGTTTTGCTCCCTTCAGGTTTTGTATTTGGTGACAGCTCACTAAGGTACACATGCATTTGTTGACTTTGGAGAGGGGGTAGTCGCTTGGGGCATGCACTTAGGGTGGTCAGTCACAGGAGAATCAAGCGCACATATACATGCACAAACAAAAGAAAGAAAAAGAAGGATGCATCAAAGAGCAAGAGCAAATCCATTCAAACTAAAATAATAAGCAAAAATAAAAAATGCAAACTTGCATAAGGAAAATCAGAACTGAAAAGAAAATAAGAAATCCAAAACTGTTTCCATGACAAGATGTATAAACGTAACTGTGAATCAAGTGGCAGTCTTACAATATGAAATCCAGACAATGTGTATCATAATTCATGATGATGTTTACCAGGGAGTTTACAAAAACACTTCATTATTTTATAACACTTTCTTATTCAGTAACATATGTAGAATACAGTGTGACAACCCAGAGAATATAATGCAACTTCTCTCTCTCTCTCCTCTCTCTCTCTCTCTCTCTCTCTCTCTCTCATTCAGTCCAAGAGGCTGTAACAGATAGTCATCAAAGTGTATGTATTTATAAGAAGCAGACTTATGCAAGATACTCCCCAGGTATCAGATCTTTCGAATATCTTTTATGCAAATTAAAGGTTATGTGTGGGGTTAGAGAACTGTATAACAATGGGAGGTGATGATAACCTTGTTACCTACTAAATATTCAAACCTACAATGCCATTGTTATCTAGCTCTAAATGTTGACGCTACATTTCATAAAATCTTACCAGCATTAGAGAGAGGGAAAGCAGAGAACAAATCCTATAGATATTCCAGAACTGTGTGTCTTGCTAAGATAAGATGATAGAAACAATTCTGATTTAAAATAAATGTCATTGATTCTGGATTCTCCAACATGTGAATTTTCCCAGAGAGCAAATTTTTCATTGGAGGCTGGATTTCTGAAACTACTTAGCTTTCCCTGGGTGTGCCTTTCCTGCCTATTAGTTGGGGGAGCTCGGGGGTCTGGCAGGCTTGTCTCTATAGTAGTGTGAGGCTAGATACATTGAGATAATAAACTGGCTGTGGCAGTGTAGAAAATTATTCCATATCTTCAGAGCCAAGTGGAAATTTTCTCAAATAATTTGCTGCTTTGCATTATGCAGAACATGGGTATTTTCCTCCAGGAGCTGGGCAATGTCAAAGGGAATATTTAGTCTCAAACAGGAGAACTGATGCTCTGATCTTATCTATAAAAATCTTTAAAATGAGAGGGTGGGTCACATTGCAATCTCTGACATTCTTCCCAGCTCTGTGGTTAAACTATGAACATAATGATCATGCTTTCCAGCTTCACCTAGCTTGTTTCAGCTCTTGAAATATTTGGTTTCCTCCCTCTGCATGGCATTTTTACACACTGTTCCTTTAGCCTGGAACCTCAACTCCTACACTTGATGCAGATCTCGGCCCAAGCATCACTTCCTTAGGGAGGCCTTCCTGTCATCCTGCTGCCCCACCTGAGTCACGCTCCTTTGCTACATGTTATTATGGGATTTTCATTCCTTTTCCTCAGAACATTGATCTCTATGTAACTCTGCCCTTGTTTATCATATATGCTGAATGCATACCAGAGTGCCTTATACTTAGCTAGTAACCTTTAAATGTTTATGGAATAAATGATACTAACAACAAAGGCAAATATTTATTCCGCTCTTAGCATGTTCCTGGCATTGTGTTCAGCCTTTTATATCCACTTGTATCCTCTGACTAACCCCCAAAAGGACAATATAATCTCTGTTTTAAGATGAGAAAACTGTGGCACAGAGGGTTTGTTGCCTACCAGTGTTACTGCTAGTAAAAGGAGAAGCCATGATTTGAACCCAGCTTGTTCTAACTTCAGAGAATACCCTAGAAATCCCACTTGTTATTTCTCTCAAGACTCTTGAAAGAAGAAACTAAGACCAAGGAGTTCCTTGTGTTTGTATGTCTCTACATGCGTCTCTGTGTACTACTGAATGAATGGGATGGGCAGAGAGTTTGAGATGAAACTGAAAACAGGAATAGTCATATACCATTGCCAGTGCCTTTAAAAAGTTTTTTGAGGAATACCTCTGGACACATGCTTACCTGTTTCCGTGGACATGGGATGCACAGAAGGCAAAGCTGTAGTGAAGGAGAGTGGGATCAATCATGGCGCCATTTTCTGCCCGTTCAAGCAAGTCTCTGAGGTAGCAGAGATGTCGGTGACACCCACGGACTCCATTTCGAGCACAATACTCATCTAGTACAAACACCTGGCCAGGACTGAACCAGCCCTGTTTGGGAAATAAAGGAGAGACTTTCTTATAAATACAGGTTGTTTTCTGGAGATCTACTTGAATTGGGGTAACTGGAGAAGGGGATTAAAATAGCCAGGACTATCACGTATTGCTTAATTAAAGCTAGTTACTATGCTGAACATGTCAGATGTGCTGTCTGGTTTGATCCTCACAAAAGCCTGATGAGGGATAAACTATTACCTAGTGTGATGGATGGAAAAATCGAGCTCAGGAAGGATATGGAATTCCCTTAAGTGGTGGACTATGGATTAGCAGAGAGCAGGAATCCAGAAACAGTCTCACTTACTCTCTAACACGGATCCATAGAACTTAAAAAGAGCATTGGGTGGATGCAGGGCAAAGCCTTGATTCCTGACAAGAGAAAATGATAACTGGAACAACTAACATCAGTATAGTGCTTTGCACCTGACAAAAACTTTCTGTTGAGCACACAGCAAAGTCACGAAGTAGATGGGGCAGGTCTATCTTAATTTCATAGATTAGCAAATGGAAATGAGGGCTCTTCTGTGACATGTAGATAATACAAGACACGGGCAGCACTCAAGCCCAGGAATATGCTACTTAAGTTTTCTACTCAGGAACATCAAGTAATACTAGGGTTGGTTTACATACATGCTAAGACTTCCTAAATCCTGTCATTTTGGAAGAAAAAGTTTTAATTTAAAAAATGAAGCTAATAACATAACTTTGCAAAGAGAATAATAATAGCATAGCTAAACATTCAAGGTGTAATCAGATCCGGTTCATTAGACTGAGAGGGGTTTCTTGTGCCCTAATTTAGCATTTTGCTTCCTCCCGCCCCCTGTCCCCCATCAATGATTTTGGGTTTTTATTATTTATCTGCTTGCTGAAGGACAAGACAAACCTTTGCCATAAGAGAGCCCAGCTGGAATCTCCAATTAGGAGGAGATTGGGAGGCACGATGGGGAAATTCTGCTTCTATTAGGAACTGAAGAAAAGAGACACTCAGAAAGGCGAAGTGACTTGCCACTCAAGGTCATCTGTGGGCCAAGTCTGAAATCAAACTATGACTGCATTTTTGTGTCTTTGTGAAGCTCGAAATACACCAGTTGAGGTGGTGCTTTATGAACTGGGATTTAGGACTGCTATACATATACATTTTACTTTGAGGGTCTTCTCTGAGTCATCTTTTGAATACTCCGTCTTGGGAGAGAAAAAGGCAAAAGGATCAAGTGACTAGAGGGCAGGCAGAGGCCAGAGAAGTGCAGTGAGGGAGGTCTTTGCAATAGTCTAAGCTTGTATTAGTGATCTGGGGAATCTTCGATTGACAACGTGCAGCTCAGCAATGCATCCAACCAAAGACAGCATCTTTCCTATTTCAAATTATAAGTTACTGCAGAGGGCGGGAGAGTAGTCGAGGCAGTGGGCTGCCCCTATAGGCAACTTCTTTGCCACTCCATCTGCTACCCCAAATGCTAAATCTTAGAAACAACACTGCTGTGAAAGATTAAAATATATTTTCTACGACTCAGATGACACCAAGTCTTTTGTAGATGCCAAAATAGCTGCTTTGAAAAGAGTTGAAGAAATATCAATTAGGGACTCAGTCGAAGACACAGAAAAATTTATGTATCCCTGCTGGTCGGTCTCCAAAACTAACTGGAGAAAAAAAAAAGATTGTAATAATGAAAAAAAAAAAAAAGAAATACATAGAGGCAGAAGATAAATTCCTTTTAATTGGGGTTATTTTCTGAAAAATTAATATATACAGGTATACAAATGGGGACGGAAACTATTTTATAGTATTCTCAATTAATACTGGATTTGGGAATCAAATTTAAGGCTATATATAACTAATAGGAAGAAAATATCAAAATTTCATTTCTGGTTTAATTATTTAGAGAGTATTTACTAATTCTTCAGTGGTAAATTTCTTAGAAAATAAAATTGTGTTAAAAATGATGATTTGAATAAGTGATGAAAATAATATAGTTCAAAAAATTTCCTTAAGTGAACAGGAATTAGACATAAAAGGAAATGATTCAAGTTTAGAGGCATATTCTAGCAAGTTTCATAAATGTAATTTATAATTATGTGAGTAATCATATAATCATAGGAAACATTTGAAAAAAATTGTCTTGCAATGAATGCAAGGTAAGTTTTTCTTTTTTTAAGTCAAAGTGATGAATTCCTTTCCAATTTGGCAAAGTTTGGATTCCTCTGACGAAGTAATTCTAAACCTGAGATAATGAATACATCTTTTATGAGAGGCAGAATAATAAATTATTCCACATACTTCCACTTTTATTTTAAAGACTGTATTTTATCTAGTCTTTTTTGATATTTTTGCTTCTGGGATTAAAAAAGGGAATTAAAAATAAAAACTAGAAAAGATTTAAGATACAGCCCTGTAATTCAGAAAAGAAATTGAGAGCATACATATATACACACACACAGACACACATATATATACACATATATACATATATACATAACTAGAATTACCATATTATTGACCTTATTTATTAACAAAATACACGTACATTAAAACGAGTATTCGCTCAGAGTCAGAGAGGAGGATGTTCCTCTGTGTAAAGTCATTTCATCATTTCCCCTCACCTGTATTTAAAAGTCTATAAGTGGGATTAATAATATTTATATCAAGAAATGACATATCAATTTATGGTTTGCAGAAAGAAATAAACTGGGTCATGTTGAGTCTGCCACATTTGATCATATAAAGCCCAAAATGTGTCTTCAGAAATCTAATAAAGACATGAGAGTAGTCCCTTGAATTTAACTGATTTAAATCTAGGCTTAAAACAGGATTTTAAGAAACACGGATGCTCTAGCTGAAGAACTAGACTTCCAAATGTCTAAAGCGCCATAAAAAAAATTCCCCCAAAGGGTGAAAAATGGTCTTGAATAACATGAAGAGAAAGGAGACATCCAAATAAACAAACCCAAACCAGATTAGCTCATGAAAAGTGAAGCGGAGTTTATTTACAAATCATTTTAATCTTTAAAAAAATACACAAAAGACATTCATTTCAGAGACAGGAGCACAGGGTCTTGTCATCTGGGGTGGGGAGAGAGGGGCATTTTAGACTCTTAGAAAGCAAGGTGATTTTTACAAGTTCTCTACAAGCAGGTGCCACATTTGATTATCCTCTTGAGAATATTTCTCATATAGCAGCTGAAGGGGGAAGCTAAGATAGGAAGGCTGGGGAATTGGATCTGTGTCTACTGAGAGCATCCTCCACGCTCTGCCTTCTTTTTTTGGTAAGTAAAACTATCTTAACAGGAAATCAAGAACACAGTTAAAGGGACACTGTAACGGAGATAAGAGCTTCTGACTTAAAGGTAGAAAAAAATCTTTTTTTAAAAAATGCAGTCATGATTAAATTGCCGTAGATCAAAGAATATACTTGCCAGGCAAGAATAGGAATCATTAAGTCTGTGATCCAAAGTAAGGCGTTGCACCATCTCAAAGAGGGAAGCGTGGTCAAAGTTACAGGGGTTGGAAGAGATAAATTCATCCATGCCATGCTTTTGAGCTCTATCTGCGTCTGTTCATTTATACATGTAGAGAGAGACACAATTTAGAGAAACACATCACATTTTCTTTGACATTTCAAATACACAGGAATTCACTAGGCATTACTCACGCTAGCTGTTTTCCCGTAGCCTCCCACCAACATTCCCAAGATATTCTTTTTACCTCCCATTGTCAACTTGCATCACTTACTGGTGAGTTTATTGCATTTAGGCAAAAATATATTGGCATCAACATGTTTATCAAATGATCACAACTCCAGTGCATTTATGTTGTTCTTTAAAAACTAAGCACACGACCATAACTTCGCCTGCATTTCACCAAACACTGAAAGCAGATCGGATCTTTGCTTAAGCCTATTTAGCTTTTTAGGATTTTAATAGATTCTGCCATTCCAGTGGTTATGTCTAGAGCAATTTCTCTACAATTATTGGGATTATCTGGAAAAAGGGTTATGCTGATTTCCAGCAAAGTGACAGTATTTATATCCTCCCCTTCCAAATCCCCGTTGCCAATTTGATTTCACGAAAGGTTTGGGTCCCCACCCTCCAAAATTAAAAACAAAATAATAACAAAAGATTTTCATTGAAACCTGGAGAATAAGATAAATGGGAATTTAGCCTGTGATAGTCAAGGACATTGCTTTATAGTGTGTTTCCTCAGTTAGAAAAGCTTATGAAAGAGACAAACAAATGTACTCAGCAAGGGCTATGATCTGCCATTTATTGTGAATTAATAGTCTCAATGTATTCACACTTTTCCTTACAGGGTGAAGGCTGTAGGCAAAACCTCCTAAGGGCTAACTAATTAATCTCAATATGTGTAACTAAAATACTCTATACTCAATCGGCAAAAGAACTCAGAAAATTCAACTCGAGGGAGATGGAGCAAGTCCCGAAGAGGTAGGGAAGAAGTTCCTATTCATTAAAGGAACCGGCTCCCTCCGCCTCGTAATTATTCACTATCCTAATATGCAGACTATGCAGAAAAAGAATCTTATATCAAATCAAGTAAGAGTTTATTCATCCCCCTGTATGCAATATTCTACTGTCATATAGGAGCCTGTCAGGGACCAGCGATGCTGTCAGGACACGGAAAAATTGATTTCTGACTTGAGAGGGTATTTTGATAATATTTTCATGCATGGCCTTCATCCCAGGCAGTTGTTTTTATTTTCTCTCTTGCATTTGGAGTATGACTGCAAGTTTGGGTTATGATAATAGCAGTGTACGACCTGAAGATGATGATTTCACATCATTACTGATTCTGTGTATCACTTAAACCTAAATACGTGGTATATCAGAATTATACCCTCTCATTATTACGTATTTTTTAACCTTCAGTCATTTTTCATAGGAACAAGTGTTCAGTGTTTGAACGAGATGTGCCATAAATTTATGCCCCAAACACAGAGAAGCAACAGTTTCCAAAGACAAGTTGAAGAATATTTATTTTAATAGCCAAATCATTCTAGTCAGATGATAAGACACAAACTATTGGAAGGGATATTACAAGCAAGGGAATTATATTAGAGAATCTGAAAGAATCGTTTTTGCTGTGGTAATTGCCTCAGATCTGTCTTCAGAAACGTGCTTTCAATCTGAGGTTTGGTGTTTTATCTAGGAAGATTCTTCTGTTTGATTTTTTTCCAAGCTACATTTCTTTTTTGACTCAGGATGGCTAGCAAGAAAGAGGGCCAGGAAAGGGTTCCTGAGGCGGGGGGCAGTGGGGAGCTGTCTACTCCTAGGAAGTATCTTAGATTTGCTTTAGGTCTCTCTCCAGGCAGAATGACACTCCTATGGTTCGGGGATACCTCTCCTTTTCCTGAAGATGGATTCTTCTCTCTCAGCTCCAGCCTGTCAATCCCAAGTCAGTCTAATTCCGGAAAACTGAACAGGGCGTATACAAATTTCTCATCCTCATAAAAAGCCTTTATCACCCCTTGCCTCCAAATTGAACAGACAGATGAGGTATTTTGCTTAGCACCAGATCGTTGCTCTTGGAATTCCCAGAAGAGGCCGCAAGCTGACAAATCGGCTGGGGCCTTACTTGATCAGTTGGGCTCTGCTGTGTTATTCTATGAAAACAGTGAGACTGTCACTTAGCTCAGAGACCAGAGGGCTCTTTTGTGGCTGTTAAAAATATGGCACATGTTCTGAGTCTCTTCATCTTTCTTTGTCGAACCTCTTGAAAACTTTACAATGAACTATTTTGTCTTGCTAATCTCTCAGGAAGTGGAACTGACAAGAGAATGTGGTTCCCCATCGGAGATCAGGAAACAGACTTGCTCCTGGCTCCCCAGTCCATCACAATCCAGCTGCACCTGCTCCTTTTTGACTTGGAGTAAGACTAAAGACCAATACCAGGGTTACTTACATTAACAAGCAAGTTTAGGGAAATATATGCTTATAATCAGCCTGCTTTTCTTTTCGGAAAGTAACTATCAACATAAAATTCCTTTTCTCTTCTTCCCTTCTTTCTTCTTTCTCTGTCCATGATTAGGAGCTGGAATTGATTTCAGAGGTCTGGGTTCTACTTTGAGCTCTACTTATACATAGCTGTGGGATGCTGATGAGCTGCTGGTCCCCCTGTGTCTCAGTTTTCTTGTGTATAAAATGAGTCGATCTTTCAGTTCCCTTTTTGCTATCACTGTCATTTAATGATATTTAAGTTCCCTTAAGGTTCCATGCCTTCTATGTATGGGGTAGAAGCTTAATTTGGGGGAAATTTTCAGCAAGCAAATGGAATAGGATTCCACTTACACAAAATTATCATTTACTCAGAATTTGTCTCATTAGCTTAATGGCTCTAACGAATCAAGAGTGCTTAAAAGGGTAGCTGGTTCCCACGGTCTTTGTGATTTTCACTGAGCTTATGATGTACAGAAAAGGCCAGGAGTGAGATTTTAAGATGTCAGTGGAAGGAATTTGATTTTCAAGCTCCCTCTGAGCAGGGATTTTTGTATTTTTGTTCTCTGCTATATTCTCACCACTTAGAACAATACCTGGTAGTGGGCAGGCCCCTGATATATGTATTAACCTAATGGATTTATTTCATCAAAATAAGTAAGTTCATTTTCCAACAAATAGTTTCTTTTTTCCTTTTTTTTTTTTTTTTTTTTGGTTAATAGAATGTCAGTATACGAAGTTCAATGGGAACAGTTTATCTGATGGAAGCTGGGAGAACAGGTGGTTAAGTGTGTGGGCTTAGTGGGTCACAGTGACTAAATTCAGGGCTGGCTTTGCCATGACTAGGTATGTGACATGAGGCAGGTTGATTCATGTTTTGGAATCTTGTTGTCCTTATTTGTAAACTGAGAACAAGAACAAAAACTGAGAACAGCATTTGAGCCCACCTGCAGAGAGTGTTGAGAGGATCTGATCGGAAGCTCCCCTACAATATCTGGGCACCTGTGCACAGTAAGCGCCCAGCAAACCTGAGCTGGCCCTTCGCTGTCACTTGTGCACCTTCCATGTGTGTGGGTGGAAAATTCCAGCAAGTGAAACAAACAGCCCTGGGTTCTGCTTACACAAACTTACCATGTAAGCAGAATGAGTGAAGATGTACAAGAGATAACTTAGTGAACAGGTAGGCTTCTTAGCACTCCCAAAGCCAGTTTGTTCAATGTTCTCCACATGCCAAGGAGGTCTCTGAATTTAGAGCTAGTATGAGTTATAGGTTGCTTCTTAAACCATATTGTTTCTAGTCTCTGCTTTGTGCTCCTCTGCCTCTGTATAACCAATTCCCATGACCTGTCACTATGATTGTGCTGGGCTATGCTCCACTTTCTCTACTGAACCTCTCAGGTGAATCTCTCCATAGGTAACATGTTTCTCAAGGTCAAGTTTCTGATCTAGGATGTCCCCTGCCAGTTCCTAGAAAAAGCCGGGTCCATAGAAGATGTTTATCAACTGACTTGCTCTGATAGCTCCATCCCAGGAAACTTCCCATTGACTTTATTAAGGAGTCCCACACATGGGGATTCAGATGGCATCTTGCAAATCCCAAGTGGGAACATGTGCTCTTAGGGGAAAAAAAAACCTTATAGAAGGAAACAGAATTCTAGGTGCAGGTGTCTTTGGATACCATTCAGATTGTCTGCTTGTGTCTCCATACATGTCTAGGACCATATGCATTACATATGTTGTCTATTTTAAAATAAAACACTGCAGTGGTCCAGCTGTTCCAAATTCTGTTTCAAAGAACTTGTGGGTGCTTCCCAAGCAACACCACATAGTCATTCTTGCACTGTTCCAGTCTGTTCTTCTACAGTGCTGAACATTAAAAATGGAATAATGCTCCTTGCAACTCCATTTCCCCCTGTGCAAATAACTGGAACTGTTGATTAAAGAAAAAGAAAACTCTGATGTTGACATTAGCAGGGGGAAAACAACCCAGAGCACAAGTAGGGGAAAGTCAATTCCTGAACGGACACCGAGTTCTGATCGCTTCCTTTGCCAATATGTGTCAAGACAATGAAAATGAATTTGAATATTAGGTTGAGTAAAAGAGAATAAGGAGGGTAAAGCAGCTGTTTGAAACTCCATTGATGCTTGGATTATCTCTTGTTTTGAGAGATATATACTAATGCTTTTTTCATTTTTTCAAAAAATTTTTGTTTTTGAAATCAAGGATTATATTTTAGGAACTGACTTTAACCTTTACCTTTTCCAGAACTGTTTGAAGAGTTCTTAAGTCCTACTTGGTCTGCAGGGGTAGGCAATGTACTGATAATGGGCTCTGCGGACAGGGCATAATTCCAACACATCTTCCAAACAATGTTACTTGCTCCGCTTCTGCAGTTTAATTGTATAATGATTTTGAAATCCTTTATAGCATGAGCTTAGGACACTTGACTTCAGACAAAAGTTAGATGTATAAATCGATATTGGTATTTGCATTATGTTAAGAAATTGAAAGCATTATCAATGGTATCCTTGACACAAAAGCAGGCTGATTAGACACACAGACTGATGGAAGGCAGGAACTAATCAAAACCTTCACCCAAGTTTATTTCGAAACATTTTGGTTTTGTATTTAAGAACTGTTGTGGAAATACTGGTTCTTAAAGTCATACAGTTGTGGGGAGTTTATATTCTCACTTAATCTACTTCATCAAAATTCAAGTGATGTCCCTAATTTACCACCCTATCATCTGTATTGTTCTCTAATTGATCATGATATTTGGGATCATTTCATGTTTGATATTCTTTTTCTCTCTCACGCTGGGAAAAAAATACAATCCTTTGATTTAATAGCAAGCCTTTTTATGTGATCTTGTTTCAAATATAACATTTTTAAAGGTAAGTTTATAGTAATGTCTACCAAATAAATGTAATTTTCTCGGAGGGAATGACGGAGCTTTCAGATTTTAATTTTATTGAGATTTTCCTACTGTCCTAACAGTTAAAGTGAAAACAAAAGATCAAATTTCTCTTTTTTATTTTATAACATTACATTTTGGAACTTTTTATAGTTAGGGAAAGAGAAATTCTGCTATTGAAAATAATTATGACTGTGTTGCTAATAAATTGTCTGAAAAAGGCTCTTTTTGCTAATGAATCCCTTTGATGTAACAGCTAGAGGTGGCTGTTCTATCATTGAGATTTAGAGCATAGTTTTGGTTGCTCTTACTCCTGATGGATGCTAGAGGCAAGAGAACAGCTAATCTAATTCTAAAGTTATTGTGAACCTAAACTGCAAATTAAAAGGTGACTTTGTATCTTTCTTATACGGAAAAAGTGTGCTTGTCATATCTGCTTGACGGTACAAGAGTGAATGTATGGTTTGGACAATAACGAACAGTGACAGTAGTCAACCTCATCAGAAGACATGAAATAAAGAAATGACAATGACTGATGGCAGCTGGCTGCTGATGGATTTTTCTGCCGGAGTTCTCCTTGGTGTGGTCAAGGAATCAGGGGCTGCTGTGCCCTCCCTGAGCGCTGCATGGCAGGTAGAACACGGATGCTCCCTTCCTGCTGTCCTTGAGAAACAACTTCCGTTCCTGGATGGTCCCCTTGACTAGATGAAGCTAACTTTCAAGGCCATGAGAGGACAGCTCCTTCAGAAGCCAGAAAGGTCTATATGGGATTCTGCAGAAATCTTGAATTTAAAACTACAATGTCTGTTGTCCATCATCTACAATGTCCATCCCCCAAAAGGATAAATGTGATTTTTTTTCAATGGTATTTTTTTATTTCTTTAAAGACAGCTACTCTGAGTAACAAATGATAGCAGAGATATTGTCAATGATCTCTAAACATATAAATGATCTGTAGTTTTCCTTGCTGTAGTTATTTTCAGTTAATTTACAGAATACTCAATAATGTTACTAGATTCCCTACAGTGTGAGCAAAAATTAATCTTTTATAGTTAACAATTTAATAACGACTCTTACTGTAAATAATTATATAACATGGAACTACTCAGCTGAACAGAGAACATGTTAAAATGTGTCTCAAATAATTAATGAAGAAATAAACCTTCACTTATATGGTCTATTTAGATCATACGATTGTGTTTGGAAAAATTTGGACCTGATAGTGGGAATCTTGTTGTTTTTTTTTTTTTTTTTTTTTTTTTAAATCATTTACTTTTACAATGAGAAGGAAGGAAAGTGTTTGCTGTGTGACTTTGGATCATGCAAATTAACTTAACATTGAATTAATTCTTTGATATTGCATTCCTGCAATGTAGCAACTGCAAGTTGACAATACAAGAAGATACAGCAAAAATCTCATGAGATAAAACTATAGAAAGAAATTAAGGCAAACGACTATTTGGAAATCTACTGGGATAGCAATGCATTGTTGTGCAAATACATGTAAATTCGATCAGAACAAAATTCATTCACCCATCTTCTCATCCATTCTTTCATTCTTTAAAAAGTCGAGCAAAATCCTAAATTCCCACTAAATTCACATTCTATGGTAAGCTTTTTAAAATGCCTCATCAGGCATTCAAAGGAAAGGAAAGTTAAATTAAGTTTCTGCTTGGAGTGGTGAAAAAATCTGCCTGCTAGCTAAGGGTACATTTATGCAAAATGAAAGAAAAAAGAAAGAAAGGGAAAAAGAAAGTAAATTCAAGAAAGAAACAAAAAGAATTAAATAAACTATTTAATGGTCAGAAGGAATGATATGGCCTACAGCTTCTAAATTAGCATTCAGAATACTCAAGTACATATTTGCCTGCTCTCTTGACGAATTTTTCTAGCTCCCTCT
This sequence comes from Solenodon paradoxus, assembly GCA_004363575.1. NCBI lineage: Eukaryota > Metazoa > Chordata > Mammalia > Eulipotyphla > Solenodontidae > Solenodon > Solenodon paradoxus. The sequence goes on along the minus strand of RJWH01002579.1, from coordinate 56,061 downwards.
TGTCTGCCCTCAGCACATAGTTGATGGACAGCTTTTTCCTACATGAAGAAAAGACCTGTATACTCTTGTATTAATAATGCAAATAGTGACTAGGGAGAGTTTTTTAAGTATTAAAGTTTCTGCATGTTTTTACAGATACATATTTAGAAAAATTAATACAAATACAAACGATGTTGGAAACATTATTGTCACTGTAGAGGAGTAGCAGAGAGACAATCTAGACCAGAGGTCAAACCCTCTATGGCGCTGTGAGATTATGAGTCTGCAATTTTCTTGGATAAACCACATGGGCTGATTGAGTCTTAAGTTGCTGTTTTTTTGTGCGGTAGCCCCATGGGTTATAGTTCTCTTTTCAAAATTTATCCTCTATTTGGTCTTACTTTGTAACACACCTTCAAGTCAGGTTGGACTAATTCTTTCATGGTTAAATAATACATTTACTTTATTAATTGTGTTCTACAGTTTCCTGAAGTCTTGCTCAGTTAACATCTTGGGGCTTCCTATCCCACCTTCCTAAGTATTAAGGTCTCCATGGTTACCACACCATTGGTCAGCTGACCTCTCTAATCTTTGGACCAGGAAAGGAAAAACAACAACAACGCATTATCAGAGTGCAAAATGATCTGTTTTCAGGCATTAAGTAGTCAGGTAGCTGTGAATTCCATGAAGCAAAGGCATTACTTGTCATTTTGTTGTGATGTTAATTAGTATTCTTGGAATGAAAAAAATCAGGAGATGTTAATGATTGGCTTTACTCAGAGGATCATTTGATGCCAATATGAAAGCCAAGGAGAGGAGGCAATTATGCACACATCACATGCATCCTAATTTCAATATGGAAGCTTACATTTCAAACCTAAGGTCAGGAAAATAACATGAAATTTTTACTACAAAATCTAGACATGAGGAAGATTTAAGAGGAGAGGGAGGAAGCACATTGCAGGTGTCAGATAATCTAGTCTGATTATCTGAGCTGTGCTAGCTATAGGGGAACACTTACCCTTCAGTCCAGCTAGAAGTTAGCAGGGTAAGAAGGAACAAACCAGAATAACATAAAGACTAGCAACAAGGCTCAGGAAAGCAGACAGGAGTTCTAACCTAGCAGCTAAAGTTCTTGGGTTCGAGCAAAGATTGAACAAGAAAACTTAAACGAAACGAAACAAAACAGAAACCAAAATCAACCCCCCCAAACCAACAGTAACCAAGACCCACCCCCCACAACTGCTGAAGACTTTTGAGTGGTAACAAAAAAAATAACAATTATCAAAAACACCCAACTTCAGGGGTCTATGGTATGATTAACAGTTATTGGTTGAGAAAACAGACATCAAAATGAGACTCAGTGCAAGTGATATATCAAATAATCAGTGACCAGATAGCAAAACTTAAAATACCCCTCCCCCTATTTGAAGTGAGAGTAGAGGTACTGATTTTTACTAACACAGAGCAGACAGGGATCAGGTGTCTCAATGAGAGGCCACTGGGCATAAATGGTGGCCACACTCAACTACAGAGTTGGACATTGTTTCTAATGTTGGCAATACTGGCCTTAAAAAATCAGAAAATTATATTTCTTTAAATAATTGTATAGCTAGGCACTGACTTGATTTTTTCAAGTTTTAACCAAAAAAGTGAAAAATCAAATCAATAACAACCAAAAAAACCACAAAAGAACTGAAAAGTTTTAAAGGTTGATGGAACCCTCCCAAAATCTTTGTAGAGTCACATACAAACTAATGAATAGCAGGATCTATTTTTTCTGATTTTTATAATTCCATATAAATACACCACTCCATTCTTTCTTAGACGTGTCTTTTCATTTTGAAATTGAGCTTTGAAATTGCAAAAAATAAAACTGCACCCGGAAATCTGTATAACTGAATTTAGAAAGGCCCAGATAAACTCACAATTACTCCCACATTTCCCAAACTTATAGTTTCATAAGTGCTCCATTCTCAAGTCTTTCTTGAGTAGACAGCGACATGATAAGACTGGAGTGTTTATTTTTCTCTGCCCCCGAAACCACTCCCACTTCTCTGTAGTTTCCCTTTGCCATGTAAATACTAATAAAGTGATTATCACGTGAACTCATTGATGTTTTCAGAAAAAGTATTCACTTGCAAAAAATGGCAAATACTTTGAGCAAATATTTTAAAACAGAAGCTAATGAAATGTGTACAGAATTATTTAACAAGGACCCTTACCTTGCGTCAAGGAAGTCAAGGAAACCTTTTTAAAATGCAATACTTGATTGTTTTTACTCTTCATTAGCTAAAGGCTCTGTGATTGACTTAATGTTTGTGATTTGACTTAATTCAAACAAATCAATATATAAATGGATAGTACATAAAGAATCAAAATTGGTTACTTATAACTATTTTGCAATTGTTTTTCACTTTTAAAACCTTATCTCTAGCAGCAGGTTTGCCCAGGACTGAGAGGTTTCTGGAATAAACCAGGGATGTACTAAAACCCAGGGTATTATAGCCAAACCTGGATGAGGGGGTTATTCAAAGCATGAGTCAACGCTGGAGTTGGCCCAGTTAACCATATATATACAAGGACTGATTTGTTTAATAGTGATGGTTGAATTTAATTCATATGCAGCTGTAAAATAATTGTGTATAACCACCATTCAGTGGCAGACTCCTCTAAAAATTAGGATATAATCTGCCCCTTTCCAGACTTAATTTTTTATTTTTGGCTGTTATGCATAAGTACTCGGAGATACCACAGAATATAAAATTCATGGTTCTTTCTGAATTTTCCTTATGGAAGTGACATATTTCTAACTGCAAATGATAGGGTGCAGAGTTTGGATTGGTTAAATCATGACTGGATTCCTCCACTAGTTTGTAAATTATGGGAACAGAAGTCTCATTTGCTAATTCTCTGGTTGCAGTTTTTCTTGTGTCCAGACTAGCAATAGATAGAATTTGAAGCAGTGTTGAGGTTCTTTTTCAGGGGTAGAAATGTAACTATGGGATTACTAGGCTCAACACCATAGATTGAAGTTCTGGGGAAATACTGCCATTTATTACAGGTCACGATGTACAGTTGTGCAAGTTGGGCACTGCGATCTCAATAGGTGCCATTTACATTTTTTTATTAGTGAAATGATTCCTACAGGGCACAATCTGCATGGCTGAAAGTGGTGGCCTTGTTCTTACAAGACCTAGTAGGTATGGTAGGACCTCATACAATGGAGAACCTTCTTTCCTGAGCAGTGACTACCAGATAATACAGAAGAATATGAGTCTACTGCCAGGTACTGATAAATCCCAGAAACATGAATTATCTGTACTACTCACTCATTTTACATGCTCTTTAAAGATGACATTACTTATTTCCCAAATTTTAACTGTTAGGATTTTGCTTTGGGTGTCCCATTTTATAGAAGTCCCCTATGTCAATTAGGGTAGTGACATACATCAAGTTCATATGTACTCAATTGACTGTTCCTGCTGCTGCTTAGTGACTAGCATTCTAATTTCATGGCTAAGTAAGTCCTATCTATGGAATAAAATCTAAATCAAGAACCCCTGTGCATTTCCACGAAGACACATACATCCCCTTGTCAGCAGCCTCCATCAATAGTTTTCCTTCTTGATCAGTGTCTGATCTCAGTTTAATTTTACCCATAATTGTCCCTCCTCTTTCATATACTATTAAGGAAAAAGTGGGTCTGATTACAAACAAAGAAGTAATTTCTTTAATCTGGGAAGATGACAGAACAGAGACACTGAATGTAAGGTGAAATGACTTCAGAAGAAATGAAGATTATTTGGAAATAAGAGCAGTATTTTCCAAATATCACCTGAGATACATACATGCTTTATGAGGTTGATTTGAATGACGATTATAATTAGGGCATTCCCTTCTCTCCCTACATAGATAATTCCATTTCAGGGGGATATGACACGATGCACTGTTTCCCAAATTTATTAAAATAAAGCTTGTCAGGCAAGCTGAAAGGAAGGATTCCACTGCATATTTTTAATTAAATAAATATTGGGTATTCTTTACCTAAGTGAAAGACTAAAGTGTTAGAAAAAGATGTTGCTTTCACTCTATTTCTCTCAAATAAACCTAAGTGGCACAAATATTAGAGAAAATAAGAAGAGAGTTGAGAATTTGGTGGTTGCTGTGATGGGTTAAAGGGTTGTCCCTTCTCCCCCAAGTCCTGCCTCAACCTCTCCCTTGTTCTTTCAGGCTTTTCTCTGTGGGAACTCATAGTCAGTGTGTGGTTATTTATAATGTTTCACATATGTCTTCCTTAAGAAGTTATTAGTACTGAACAGGAATTCCTGGGAGCATCCAGTGGATAGTATTTGTCACCTAAAAGGAGGTTTTCTTCATCAGCAAAAGTGTCCCAAGGATGAAGAACATTCCATGCTCATGGCAACAGAATTCATGGAAAAGAGAATTTACTTCTATTTAGTTGCTGTAATACAAAGTTATTCCACTCATATCCATATTTTCATTAAGATCAACAGAAGACAGACTATGTGGAAATGTTGTTAAGGTCAAATTTCTGTTGTGGGACCTCTGCACTTGCTTTCCCTTCTGCTGCAATCCTTTTCCCACAGATAGATATTCAGGGAGACAACTCCCTTTCACTTAGGGCCAAACTCAGATTACCTGGTTAATATCCTTTCTACCCACTCAGTCACCAAAGCATGACAATCTTCATGGTATTTCTTGATGTCTGGAACTATCTTATTGATTTGTTTGCTGTCTAAACTATCCCCATTAGGATGCAGGCATCATCATGTCAGGGACCACATGTATTGTCCTCATCACTATGTTTCTTAACCTAGACAGTTGCTCAATGAACTAGACTGAACGAAAAGGTTCATCAAAGCAAGAGATCACCATGGATATTGCTAACTATGTTTTGAACCTGAATTATTCCTAATTGGACTGATATTCAGAGTAAGACAAAAGCCTCTATTTTGGGTTAATGTTTGTAATGAAAAATAATTACTTTATTTGGTGCTTCCAGTGTCTCCAATTACTTTACTTGGTGCTTCCAGTGTCTCCATTTTTATTGTTTTAATAAATGCCTCCAAGTATAAGCAACCTTCCACCTCACCCTTGTATCAGAAGTTTGGGGAGATAAAACGCATCTTAGGTAGCAATAAAACAAGGCAAAGGGACAAGAAATCAATTCATGTGGATTCAGAAATAAGAGGAAGAGGAAATGGGGCTGTTTTAAAAAACAGTTTAATTTTGGGTCCCTGGTATTTTAGCTCAGAGAGGGATTTTAGGTACCATGTTTCTTTGTATTTTTTTTTTTTCCCACTGCATGTGATAATGACATTATTTATTTTTAAATGGTTCCAAGTTGAAGATTTAAATTTATTTCAGATTAATCCCTATTTTAAAATTACTTTTAATAGGAAGAAATGAGGCAAGGGCATCATAATCTACTATATTTGAAGGACTCAAACAAATACATGTTTGGCTGTGAATTCCAAACTCTCACTACGGAAAAAAAGAGATGAAAAAAATCCACCTAAAATATATTTTTCTTTGTTTAATCTCTGGGGGGAAAATGTCAAGTATTGCACTTTAAAATCGCTTTCATCTAAAAACTTTGCCCCAATTTTTCCCCCTTGAATTCACTTTTTCCCCCGGCAAACATGATTTTATGAATCCTTAATATAAAAGCAACTAGATTTTCTAATTCAACTTTGGAAAATTTACTTGACACTAAAGCTATTTTTAACAAACAGCATATTTACTTACAAAATTGAGAGATGGGAGCATCCAGCTGAGGCACATTCCCTCCCTTGGCATTGAGTTTCTGGACTTGGGTCGGGGGCACAGGCTTGTGGGACTGTCCGGTGGCCCGATACATGGCTTGGACCCACAGGATGCGATCTTGTTCATCATCACTGGCAAATATCACAGTATCTCCTTCTTTGACAGCATTGAAGAAGGCTCGGCCACCCTCCAAACCTGGAATAAAAGGGAATCAAGGGTACTAAACTGAGTTGCAATGTTCTTGATAGGACTGAACAAGGTTTCTGCTGCTTTTCCTTGGGCCGGAGAGGGAAAGTGATTTATCTGACTCTAGGATGGGAGTCTGATACCCATTTTACCACATGACAGTGGGGTCATAATGATACAAGACATGCTAAGCCTGGCTCTTGTCTCTTTTTTTGTCCTGTTGAAGGATTTGTGAAACAGATTGCCTGTTGGCTGGGCAAACATCCTCTTAGAAACATACTATTCTTTTCTTATCTTTAAAAACAAACATACAAGAAAAACATCTCTTGACCCCACCTCTCCCTTTAGCTCTGTCCTTCTGTTCTCTTTTTTATACAAGACGGGTGGTATGTCTCTACCTGGGCTTCTCAAAGTTTGGTGTACAGGTGAACCCTCTGAGCATCTTGTTAAAATGCAACCAACTTTTGACTTAATAGATTTGGGGTAGAGCCTGAGATTCTGTATGTTTAGCAAGTTTAGATGGTGCAGATTATGCTGAACCGATGACCACCACTGAAGGAGTCAGGGTCTCTCTCCTCTTACTCTGCTTAAAACCCCTTCAATCAGGCTACTGTTCCTATTTTCTTATTAAGGTCACCCATGACTTTCATGTTGTTGAATCTAGTAATCAATTCAAAGTCCTATTTTATTTGATCCATCCAACTATTAGCCACATTTGGTATTCCATTCTCTATGAAATACTCTTTTTTCTGTTAGTCCCAATTAACCTGATTTTTCTCTTCCTTCCCTGTTTACTGCTCTTTTTTTTTTTGCTGGTTTTTCCATCCTTGAACCTCATCTCTTTATTTACAACCTCTCCCCCAGTGGTGGGAGAATTCCGTGAATATGCCCATCGTCCCTATATGTCTATCTCTACTACCCTAGACCTTGTCCTTGAACTGTACATCTGAATACTGAATGATTTTCTTGACTTCTGTACATGGAAATCTGATAGACATCCCAAGTTTTTTACATCTAACACTGATGTCTGGCTTTTCCTCCCAAATTCTTCTCCATCTCATTAAAGCTGATCTCATCCCTCTAGTTGCCCAAACTCACAACTTTGGGGTACTTATTGACACCTCACTTTCTCTCACTACCCACTTCCAATGGGATTCTGATATTTTTAGCTTCAGAATATTATACCAGATCTTGGCAACTGCTTCTACTTCCAGGGATTCCACCCTGAATCTAGTCATGTCCATTCTCACCGGATTATTTTCATTGTCTCCTAAATTATCTGTTTGCTCCCATCTCCACTCTCTATAGTCAGTTCTCAACATGGCAGCCAGATCATCAGTTTACCACAAGGGTCAAGTCATGCCACTCACTCCTCTACTCAAAATCAGGTAGTGCCTTAAAAGCCTAGGCCTGAGAAGGCCTGCAAGGTCCCACATGAACTCATGAACTGATTGAACTGATCCTCTACTACATCCCCTCTCCTCTCCTCCTCCCCTGCCCCCATACACAAACACACAGGCACACACTTCAAAGCAGCTACTCAGATGCCTTGCTACTCCTTGGTCACTCCAGGTACATTTTCATCTCCGGACCTTTGCACTTGCTCTTTCCTATGCTTAAAGCACTCTTCCTCCAGATACCTACATGGCTCACATTCTCACTGGTTTCACTTCTTTGCTCAAATGTCACATTCTTGTTGAGGCCCTCCTTAACCAACACCCCTCATTACTCATCTCTCTTGTTTCAGTTTTCTCAGCAACTCTTATTAGCCTTTAACACATTTTATGATTGACTTCGCCAGGACAGGGAAACTTTCTGCTTCACACTTTTGCAACCTTGCTGTCTAGAATAGTGCATGCCACGGAGTAGGCGCATAGAAATGCTTGTTGAATGAATGAATGCTCCATAGGCCCACCTTTTTCCATTGGCATTTTTCAAGGTTAAATTTTAGGACAGGGTAGGTACAATCCTCTCATTGGGTTCAGGTCAAAGCCACATCATGTCTGTCAACATATTACAAAAGCCTGTCATTTGGGGTTACTGAGATTCTCTGGCCAGAAAGCAAGCTTCATATATAGGTTCCTTATCATTCTCCCTCCCCAATTTCAGTTAAAAATTTAGATGAGAATGAGCGTAGTGATTAGTATCCCCAAATTTCCAACCAGGAAGGCCCAGTCTGTTTGACATTTGGCATTGGAAAATATATCTGGTGACATTAAGATTTCCATTGTGCTGAGAATATTAATTCAGGTGTCTATCTCACAAGAATATGGGTGTGCTGGTAGTGCTGTACTTAGAGCTTCCAGAGATTCTAAACAGTAAGTAGCTACTTCTTTATATGGAGGGTCCAGCAGAAGAGCATTTTTAATAAAAGCTTTTTGGTGTTTAAGACTATGAGGGAATATTTTCCTAAATTATGGAGGGTTTGAAAACACATGACTTAGGTAGGATGAGTTAGCAAGCTGGGAAAACCTGATGAAAAACCTGGATGACATGATAAGAAGGAAAATTCTGGAGTGGTGGGAGGAAGAGCTTTAGGGATGCCTTAAGCCCTGAAAAGTGAGTGCCAAGGAGTTGAGAGAAAAAGTGTTTCTATAGAGCTGTTGCAGTCGAGTCTCGTGGTAACCTGTGGGATAAGCTTACTTGAATCCCGTCAGAGAACACCAATCAGACATCACTGGGGGGGGGGGGGGGGGGTTACTTGTCCCTGCTGCACTATCTCTGGCACTGCCAGGGCCTACAGCGGAGTATGCGGACACTGGGTTCCTGGAGCCACTGTGAGAAAGTCAGCTCATGAGGTTACCTTAGACACGAAGCGCCCTCTCCAGTATGTACTTCAGATAGATGACACAAAGTTTTCAGACTGTAATCTAACCCTCCCCACAGTCCTATAAGTTCTATTAAACAAATATTCCCATTTTATAATGAGGAACTGAGCGGCAGCATCAGCGCTGGGCTGTCTGACTCCAGGGCTGCTGACTGGGGTCACTGCTGCAAAACCTGAATCCATGACCGGCACGTGACAACAGCTCTCGGAGGGTTAGTGATTAACCACAGAACGAAGCCTCACGGTGGAGTGAGGGGGGCAAACAGAACATCTCCAGCAGCAGGAGCATGGTAATAACGACAATAGAGAGCAACAGAGCTTTTTCCGACAGCAGGTGAGACCAAGGACACACTGATGAGAGCGAGGAGAGAACAGTAATCCATGTGAAAGAAAACCAAGACAGGAGAAAGCAAAATGAACACTGATATGGGCTCCAGGGCAGCAGAGTCTTAGACAAGAGAGCAATTCCTGGGGACTGATTCTGCAAAACATGATGTGTGACAGTGCATGCGGTCTCCACAGAGAAAGTGGTGCCCGGCCCACAGGTAGGACCTGTCACATACAAGAGGGCACACCTGAGAACAGCCAAGTAAGGAAGGCTGGTCAGCTCTTGGGGTAGGATGTAGAGACTGCTGTCCCATCAACTCAACAGAGGTAGTTTATGTATAATGGTAAAACAGATCTACACTGGGTTACCTATGATTTAATTTAGTTGTTCTAATTTGCACCAATGAATTAGAAATATTTGGCGTGAATCTAATTTGATTTGAAGACTTAATTACTCCATTGAATAGGAATTGAGAGATTGCTACAGACTCTCCAAAAAAACTCAGGGCAAGGTAAGCTCACACATTCTCACTTTTAGATAAACGAGTAGCCTCTAGGTAAAACTTACATAATTCCCCAAATTAACATGTTAAGGACCCTATGGAGGGAGAATTGCTTTTCCACAAAAGCCTGTATATGGGTGCCCACTGGGATTCCAAGACGGAATAAAGGCAAGGAATTCCAGGGCTGCAAGGCTACTCAACCAGCAAACTTCTCTACCAGCTGGTTTCACCTACAGCCTGGTCAAGCCAAGAGTAGGAGGGGACAGATGGACTCAGAAGTCCTTCTCCATTTGCACACTCACCTTTCAGGGAGCAAGATTCCTCACCTCTCTGAGGTCATTGGCCACCTTGTGTCTGACCTAGATGTCCCACCAATAAAAATGAACTGAGCATAAGTAATCCCTACCCTGCTCTTTGGAACTGGAGTCCTCCCCATCCCTGCTTCCGGCTCCTAAGTTAGGAGGGGGCCCAGAAAACACTATTTTTAACCAGAGCATTTTAGGAAATTCTGAGCTAGACTGTTCTTATGACAATTGAGAGTATTTAAATCTCCGCTTTCGATCAAATGCTACTTTGGAGATAAATAGGACTTAACACATAGACAAAGAAAAAGCTACTTATTCTCAAGACCATAATCAATTTACTTTCCATTTACATCTTGGGTAAAGGAATTAGTAAATTATATCCCAACGGACCAATACAAAAAAAAAAAAAAAAAAAAAAAAGATGCCTTTGAAATATATGTACACAGTTACTCTTTTGCATGTTGACAGAAGAGCTTCAGCGCCCCCTACCCCAGCCTCCCTGCCCACCCCACTGCAGGTGACAACTATTTAACAACTGTAACTTTGCTACAGCTGTGTTTTCCTGCAAGGGCCAAAAGGTGACATGGGCTGGACCCTGAGTCCCCGCTTGGTGTCCTCCATTACAGACGGGGGTTGACAGCGAGTTTCAGATGCAATCATGTGGAGGAAAGTGGCTTCAGAGGAATTATGGTCCCAAGATGGCATCAGTTTTCCTTCTCACCCAGGTGCGGTAGCTTCCCACTTTAAAACGCAGGTCTTAGCAAAGACCCAATCTCTGAGAGAAGTCAGGGATTAGAGAAGAACACAAGCTACCACAGGATGTCTCGAGGGCTCAATAAAGGAGCCACCTTTTTTCAGGAGCTGCTACCTGTAATTGTTTGAAACGTGTCCCAGGTAGAGCTTTGAACTCCTGCCCTACATGGCGCACTGGTATTGGGCTCTGGCAGAAAGTGAGCTACCTATGGAAGTCCAAAGTCCAAGCCACTCTAAAGGTGTCCATCTGCCTAAGTGTGCTGGGACTGAGGCCTTCTCTGCCACACCTTTTCACCACTCCATCTTCTCTCAAACTCTGTTTCTTTCATGCGTATTTTGTTGCATGTGGAAGAGCAATATGGGAGTGGAAAAAAAGGTTTTGGGCCAAATAATGCAGTATGGTTGGAAATGCTTCCCTTGTACAGATTTGGCATAAAAATAAACTTATCTCGGAGAGGGCTGTTGGTGCTTGTTGTTCATTAATATGCGGAAATGATTTCGCACACACACCCCCCACCATTTTGAAGATTCTTTGAGGCTGATTTCCATCCTTTTTTTTTCTGGGTAAAAGATAAAATGGGTGGGAGAGGTGCAAGGGGGCAGGATGTAGAACTTATGCAATGTAGAACTTAAAAGAAATACTGTCTCCTTTGTGTGGTTCATTTAGTTATGTCAGGTTGAGGAGCTCGATGTCTCTGCTTGGGAAGTGGTGTCTGTTTAGGATAAAAGATTCAGAGAAAGCTGTCTTTTCAAAGGCCATCAGCTACCTTCACAAGGCACTTGAGCAAAGACATAAGACCTGCTGAATCCATACCTCACTGGTGCAAAACAAGAGACATACGTGTACACACACACACACACACACACACACAGAGTCCTTGGTGTACACAGGATCTCTTTCACAGAAATTTCTTTTTTTAGCATTTGAGGGTGAAGTACCTATAAGATATGGGCAGAGGCGTGTAAAAGAAAAATCTATTACACATCTATCTGTATGTATGTATGTATACATGTATGCATATCTCTGTTCTTTTGCGGGGGATTTAAATCAGAGGCTCTCTTGGTCAAACCAAAGCCCTTGACTGGGATGACATTTACTCAAGCAGGTTGCAAACTCAAGCTAAGGAACAGGGCTTTCATGGTTACTTAGAAACCCTAATACCTTGGTTTAGTGCCACACATGGAATAAGTAAGTGACTGGCAAATATACTGACTTGGAAAGAGGGAGAGTTTTGTGGGTTCCTGGTTTCAAGTGGGCCGGTACCTGGCTGTGGGTCGGTGTAATCCACAGTATAGCCATCCAGTTGCAGAAGCTCCTGAGGCTCCGCTTTTTTTTCCCGATAACTGCACATGGCAAACGTGTACTGACTGACCTGGGAAGGAAAAGCACAGGTTGTGAGGTTGTCCCCTAGACCCCATCTCTCCCGAAGATACCTCCCCGTTCAAGCATGTTCTTGCCTCTGAAGCTCAGTACTCTGTAGCTAAGTTCAAACTGTGTCTTGCCATCTCTTGGCTGTGTGACTTGGAATAAGCTATGAACCTCTCTGGTCTTCTATTAACTCACCTATACCCACCTGTAGATGAGACTTAATTTGAGAATCTACTCCACAGTGGTTTATTATGAAGACTAAATGAGTTCATATGTAGAATGCATTAGAATCTCTTTCTGATGTTTAGTAAGTGCTTGATAAAAGTTAGCTATGGTGATTATTGCCGCTATTTTCATTGGGTTAAACTGCATGAAAGTGCTATTTGTGCAGGTCAAAACCGGTTGAATAGCAGCAATTTTATAGACTGTACCTAAGAGGACCATGGCTGTGGCTAAGACTGCCGCGCTTATAGCCATAACATAGCCAGGCCTTTTGGCCACTCGTCATTCATTTGTTTATGGCCCACCCACACCCTCTTTTTTAGTATTTTATTTTTTGAAGGCCAATATTAAGCAGCAAGTCACATGTTTTGCTTTCTTTTACAATCTCTCTCCGTCTGCTGAAGAAGGGTTTTTGGTCCCCTTGAGAAGTCTTCCCTTCCTCTGAGACAAATGCAGGAATGACATACTGTCACAAGCAATGAGCAGTGGATCACTAGGTGTCAGTCATAGTAGTCATCCTCAGCCCCTGACAGAGTCACCGTTGTCACCGAGGCTGCACTCACTACCGACACACAGTACCCATGCCCATACTGGGCAGACTCTCCACGGCTGCAGGCCAGACTTCAGGACACTGTCGCCCTGGTGCATCAGGCCCAGCAAGGATACTTAGCATCTTCTCCTCTGACTTCTCTACAAGTCTGTGGGTGGATGAGCCTCCTTTGGGCTTCAGGCTGAAAGCTCGTGGGCACGCTTACCATCACCAATGTCAAATGTGTTGGTGAAGAAATGCCACATCTTTAATCTCTTAGCTTTCTTTATGATAAAAGACATTTTCAAAATGAACTTTGATCCCAGCTGGGAACAGTTTTAGTCTCCTCCATGGCAAGAGTTGTCTTTGTTTTATTATGTTTTGTTTTAATGGTGATAAGAAATCTGCGCTCTCCTACCCTGGATGCATCCCTTGCACTGTGGACTGAAGGGCTCAGCAGTGAGATGAAGGGAGCTGATGGGAGACTCTTTTACTGGCTGATTATCTGTTGGTGCCCTCTGTTGGTTCTTGACTGAAAAACTCTTTTGAGTTTCTTTATAAAGTATGTGGTTTGCAGGACTGCTCCTTAGATGGCAAGGCCTTGATGGGCTTCAAGGGAAATAAGGTCAGATGACAGAGTATTTTCATTAGTGGACACATATTATTCTTTGAAATAATCAGAATAGCCCAAAACATTCTTTTTTCCTAAAAAGGAGAGTTGAGGTGTTAGCTTGGGGTGACAGAGGCCTAGGGCCTCATCCCAGCTGTGACAAGTTGTCACCTAAGTCTCCGAGTCCTCATCTGTATTTTACTTGCAACTTGTTATTGCTGGAGGATTAACTGAGCAGTGAAGGACTTTAAACATCCACATAGCAAATACTCAATATAGGCATTCATGTAGACAGCTTCCTCGTACTTGGCACTAACATTCGAGCATAAAGTAACTGAATAGGTATATTTGCCTGTTTGCCTACAACATAGGCGTAGGAGTCATACAGCTTGATTATCAGTTCTTTCCCATATGCAAAACCTGCTATACAATGGGCATCTATTAATTGAGTGATCAGTTCAAGAAAGTTGAGTCTATAAAATCCAATAAAGAGGTTCCCCTCCTCTCAAATTTATATATGTTACTCCAAACACAACATGATACTTTACCAATCTGTTACTGGTTCCCTGGGTGACTGATTCCCCCTGGCATGATAGTGACCACAGATATTGATGGACTACTGGGCAGTGATCTTTATCTGTTTCTGGCAATATAAGAGGTCATAGAGTTCACTAATTTGATGATTAGCCAAACAGAGTTGCTGTCACACACTTTAGTTCAGGAAAATATCAGAACAGAACGGTGTTATTTCAAGATTTATACATTTACTCTTATTCCAAGGTTGGGGTTTGAGTTTCCGTTTCTTGCTTCTTAGAGTGCTGTGTGCTGCTGCCCTCTGCTGGCAAAAATGCTGAAGGTCTCCTGTTAGAGGGGCTAAAATAAACCTGAAAAGGTGTATTAGGATTATGGTAATTTGGAATTTGGTAAACTTCTTGAGAAAATAAAAAAGGGGACAAGAAATAAGCTTTCTTTGACTATTTATAATTATTGCAAACTTCGGGGGATCTTTATTTTTGAGAGTACTTGAAGAGGGAGGTATAAATAGCAAAAGTTTGGGAGCTTCTGCATTATTTTTTAACCTTCCACAAGGTAACACTAAGTGAAAGCTTTTTCCTATTAAATGCATGTCGCTCTGTTGTGGTAGAGGCCTACTTATTTTGATAAAAAAGTTAATGCTATAGTAAGCACTGTTGTAATAATGGCATAGAAGAGCCTAGAAGCTATGTTAGAAGTCAGAGTCAATCATCTCAGCCTGTGAGCCTGGACTTGAACAACAGAAAACAGATCTAGTGACTTCAAATCGTTGATATCTGAAAGAGAAGATGGTAAAGTACTACAATTTTCACATCATTGGGATTTTTAGCTGGTCTGTTCCTCCTCATGGAATCTGGGATGGGCTGTTGTGACTTCTGACTAGGTAGTCTTCAACATTTTCTTTTAAAAAGTGACTGAACCTCTGATACACAAGAAATTCCTTAAGTCATTTTAGACACTATCTTAAAAGAGAGTACTGGAGTCACCTTCCCTTAAATGAGGGTGAAGGAGGAGGTTACAAATACACAGATTCTTTAAATCAGACCAACTGAATCAGAATCTTAAGTCAGAGTGGGTCTCAGCAATCTACAGTTTTCACAATTGTCTCAGATATTTCCTAATACACAGAACTGCTACTTTAACTTGTATGAATTGTCCAGAAACTTTCAGGTAGCCCTTGAGTTTTAATTCTATTTAGCATCTAGAGTCCAGTTATAAGATCAAATATTCAGTTCTTTATTGCCCACTTTCTCCTCTTTATTTCTACCAACAAGGCAGACAAAAATACTTGGGTATAGAACTAATGACAGAAGGCATGTCAAAAAAATTCTTTCCTCATTTTCACTCCCATTCTTTGAGAATAACTCAGTTGTTACTTTTACTGAAACCCAGCCACTAGCTCTTGTCCATAGTCCACACACATACAGTTTAGAAAAGAATTTTCTATTTATGACAGTTTCATTCATTCAACAAATAGGTAGTATCTTTGGTAACTGGAATATAAAGATGTACAAACTAGATATGACTCTTGCCCTCATGGATAGTGGGAAATCAGGCATTAATCACATTATCTCAGACATGTCTAAGTTTAGTGATGATAAATATTAGAAAGAGATAAACAACAGGGTTTAAACTGCGTGGGTTCACATGTATGTGTATTGTAAACATCTTGTAAACAGATGACTTAAATCTATAGTATCAAAAAATACAGAAATGCTTTCATGATTTTAATATTTTCTTTTCTCTAGGTTATTTTAAGAATACAGTATATAATGCAGATAACATTGACTATTTGCTATTGGTAAGACTTCAAGTCAACAGCAGGCTACTTGTAGTTAAGTTTTAGGTGGGGGATGAATTAAAACTTAAGCATAGATTTTTGACAGCACATAAGGTTGCCACACTTAACTCTGCATTGTTTAAGTCACTGTGTATGATCTATGAGAACTTGAGGGATTTGGTTCAGTTGGGTGGTTAGGAAGGTTTTCATGGGTAAGTACTGACTGAACTAAGGTCTGGGAAAGGAGAACCTTTTTATGATATGAAGCACACAATTCCTCAAAGCCAAAGACAATTTTTCATGTGGATGCTGTGGCGAATAAAGGATCACAGAGACTAATTCCCAGACTCCTAACTGACACTGACCTGAAAGTCACCAGGTAGTTGGGAAGAACAGGCTTGGGAGCTATACAAAGGATTTAATCCTCACACCCTCTATTTTGTAGCTTTGTGACCTCTGGCAGTACAGTTAACTTTGCTGGGACTCAGTTTTGTTTAAATGTAAATGACGGTAACATCTGTAGGGCATTTCTTATACTTGAGTGCAGAGCATTCATTCTCTCTGGCAACTGAAGCCTGATTTTCCTTGGGCGTCACCCTCTTCTCTCTCAATGTGTGTTGGGATAATTGTGCCTCTAGCTGGAGGTGCGGGGTGGGGCATGTGGCCTAGGCTTGGTCAACCCGCATTGTATCTCCGTGGCTGCAGTGATTGGTGGAGAGATGGGCACATGACTATTTCGGGCCAATGAAAGCTCAGTGAAGACTTCTGCAGAACCGTTGCCAATGAAAAGCTTTGCTTTCTCTGGAGCTGTCAAGCTGCTCTCATCACAGAACTCCGGGAAGCAACGGCATGGAGAGCCTTGTTGAAGATGAAGTCAGCTCAGAGGAAAGCATAGACAAGAGATGATAAAGTTAGAGACTGACTCTTGATGACTTTGAGTTCTGGACCTAGCATTGTCAAAAGACTCTTCTGTTAATTACTAATTTGATTAACCAACACAAGTCCTCTTCTTTTAAGATATTAGTTAGTTTGGGCTGATTGTAGTTAGCTGTGACAAAAATGTAACCGTAAATGTAAAATCTAACTGCAAATGAAAAATTGTGAAGTTGAGGGGATAAACATTAATAGAGTAATAAATCACTCAACTACATGTATATCATTCATCTTTATATATATTCTTACAATTCATTTTTTATGGTAAAAATTCATCTTGATATTGTTTCCTGGGTGACAATTGCTCTACTCCAAGGTCTTTTACATTATCTGACAATATTTTATCTCATTCAGATTTAGTAATTTTTCTAAAGTGAGAGGTTTTTGTTGTTATAATATCTTTAGGGAATCAGAAATAAGTTACGGATTTATGGACCATTTTGTTTCTATTCTGATGCAGGGTAATATCCTGCATTATGAATACATAAATCTCTTTGGGCACCAGTCCCACTAAATGCTTGGAGTCATGGGGGTCATGTGGAGTCAGGAACCAGTATTAGTGTTCACACTGGATACTTATGAGTAATTGACTTTGAGCAAATTATTAAGTATGCTTAGCTCTCAATTTCTCTAATATGAAATAAAGATAAGATTTGTCTTCATGGTAGTACAGAAAGGTTGTAAAGACAAAGCTTGATGGACACTTAGTAAACTCTAAGAGACTATATAAACATAATTAGCATTATTACAGGAATCACAATATCTTATGGTTTGTATAGTGCTAAGAGGGGAAGATACCTCACATATACTTTGACTAAAGACCAATCAAAAACTTTTTTAACTAGAAATTTTATAGGCATAGAAGAAAAATATTTAAAAATAAAAAGATGATACAGCTGAAATTCCCTAGCATGGCATGGACGATGAGCTGACTCTTCCAGCGCTCAGGGTGGAGTGCTCAGGGTGGAGCTCTATGGAATTGGCATCTTCATGACTGGAAATAACTTGGTCACAGTTTCTACAACTGGTAATCAATGTATCTAGTCTTTTATATTAGCCCCTGGGGTTCAGAATGACTTTATGCAGCAATTTCTTGACTCAGAATGTGGAAAGTCCATTTCTCCTTAATCCTTGGTTTAGAGCCTATAGTTATGTACATAGGATGTATGTTGGCATTTTAAGGAACATGTCTGTAGAGGCTTTGTCATGTCCTTTGCTTAGAAGCATTTGTTTAGCTACTCTGATGCTCAACACCATGGAGAACATAAATTCGGAGAGGGTACAAACTAAAGTGAAAAAAGGACAAAGACTTCTAAGGAGATGCTTCTCCAAAGGTGGCCTCGAGACCATCTGCCTCTGTGTCCTCTGAGGCGCTTGTTAAACATACAGAATTCTAGGATCCTGGCCTACTGCAGCAGAGTCTTTGGATTTGCCCTGGGATCTGCATTTTAACCAATTTGGCACAGACAGACCAGGCCCATGCTTGGGGATCACTCTCTCTCATCCTGTAGGACATTTAAGTCTCTGGCACAGAAGCACATTGCTATTGCTTTATTCCCTTCTCACTTGGTAGAGTAGATTCCAGTCATACTTACAAAAAGATTAGCCTTGCCCCTTAAAAATGGGAATTGCTACTTTGGTTCAATACTCCTCTGTGGATACTCTTTGCCCGAGTAGGCTAGTAAAACATCTACTTATAATCTTTTGGATTATAGTAGCACTAAAAGGAAATATCATTTTGGGAGAATTTTAATATTTCTGAATTAAAGATCAAAAAGTAGACTGTTAGTGTGTGTGTTTGAGAGAGGGAGGGAGAGAGAAGGAGAAGGAAAGGGAGGGAGGGGAGGCAGGCAGTGGAGGAGGAAGAAAGCTGGGGAAGAGGAGGAGGGGGAGGGTGGGAGGAGATTGGGGAGGGGAGGGAAGGGGAGGGGGCAAGCAGGAAGGGAGATAAATTTTGAAGAGTCTGATGTTGGATGCTTTTCTCTTTAAGACTTTTCGAATGGTGTTCCTTTTATTAAATCTAATAAAATTCTAGTTGTGTTAGAAATTATGTATTGCTAACTCTCTATAAAAAACACTCCATGTGACCTAACCTGAATCTGAACAGAAAGCAGCAAATATTTGGTAAAGCATTTGGGTAGGTTTGCTTCCTGCACGGTGCTTCACACTGATGTCCACAGAGGTCCCTCTGAGGTACCTAGTCGGGGGATCGGAGAGGGGATTGGCGTCTGACTCCTAGCAAGTTCCTTCATCCTTCCCAGATGTGACCAGAGTGGCTCTCCTGTTTCATGTCTGCATTCTGAGTTTCAGTGGAAGGGTTTGGACTGAAGAGGAAACTGAAACATGCTTGTATGAAAGACTGGACTCAACACTGCACGCAGCTGGGGAGCACTGATCGTTACTATTATCCTTCTCTTGGCACAGCCTGGGATATTTTTACTTCCCCCAAACTGGGCCAGAACTGCTGACCTTGAGCTTCTCTCCTGCAGTTTCTTTGTATGTTTTTTCCCCAAAGGAGGTTTCCTCTCTATCATTTTGATAAAATGTCTAACTGTTTAAACAGCAGAGATGAAAAAAGTGGAGGAACCTAAAAATAATGCAGTTCTCTAGAAAGGTCACCAAAATTGCCTTGAGAACTGTTGTGAATAGGATATGAAGGAAAACAGAAGACCTGGCCTCTCATCCTGGCTCCACTGTGACCTAGTGGTAGTGGTGGAGCTGTCATGTCACCTCTGCAGGCCACAGAGGTTGTTAGGGGAGGATTCTGATTTAGGTTGAAACATTTTGGGGACTAATGTAACCAATGCATGTCAATGACTTTTTAAAGTTAATGAAAATCTAATGTATACAACACATCTCATGAAGCCAGAAATTCTTCTCTCATGCCCTTCTAAGAGAGATGCTGAGTTTTAGATCAGCTATCCCTTTATGGGTGAAAACAGAGCTTACTTTTAAGCAACTGTGCAATTCTGATCTACTTTTGGTAGGCTCAGTGTGAAGGCCATTTGCATTGCTTCAAGGAAGTGTTCTTCCCTTTTCAGTTCAGTACATACTGTAAGACATGGTTTCACAGATGTTTTCGGCATATTTCATCTTGTTTTTCTTTTCCTGAAGACATTTTTTTCCATTAAAATATCTCCAGAGAAAGATGTCAGCTTCTCCTAAGTACTGTGTCACTTCAAAGATTCTCAAAGAAAAGGTATGTGTCTGGGGTAGTAATAATTGACTATCTGAGTGAAAGGGAAACTTCCTATCATGATGAGAGGGCCCCCTGAGCCACTTTCTCTGGCAGGTTGTCAACAATCATTCTCCACACTACACGCTTTTCGTTTCAAAGAAAGAAATGAGACACTGCTGGGGCTCTTCTCTCTCTTCTTTCTTCCTTCTCCCATGAAACATTTCCTGAATATCCATCCAGACTCTGAGCTAGAAGGTGCATCTGTGAGTGATGGGGCAAAGAAGGAAGGGCACAAAGAGGGGTCAGAAGCAGAGCTGGCCCTGAGAGTGCATGTGGTCTCCTTGGGAGGCAAAGTGACTCACACATGATTCTCAGGGAGGCTGAGATGCCAAGTGAGCAGCACTGCAGAGGGAGACCCGTGCATAATCCAGCTCCGCCTCTTTCGTTGACTCCTGTCTCTCCATTTACACTGTGTTCTCTTTAGCATTGACAGCCTCTGTGTTTTGCCTGCCCAGCATCCATTTCTTCTTCTGGTAATGACACCCTGATTTTGCATTGGAGACAGCCCTGTGACACTATGAAGCCAAGTGCCAGGGTCTGTCACTTGATGACTCAAACTGGACTAATCCATCTTCCTCCCCTCCCTTCCCCTCCCCTCTCTCCATTCCCCACCCGCCAAAACTGGCCCTTGAGTAAAAATGCAAGGATAGAAAATGGTCAGAACCAATTTTGTCTTATGACCACATTGATGAACTACCTAAGGAGGCTTTTAAGACTTTTTTTTTTTTTTAACCTTAATTAGCTTGAGTCTGTTTTTGCTGTGTGCATATGAAGAACTCTAGCATATACTTTTCTGCATGTGAGATGACAGATTTCATAGTTCTCGAAGATCTATCAATGCACCCTATACAAGTGGTGCTCAATAAATATTGATCAGTTGAGAGTCTGAGGAAATGCATATAAGCATATCATTGCTTAGCTGTGGACTATTATGTAGGTTGGGAATAATTCCAAAGCTTTCCCTTCATAAATTTCTTTTAAGGTTTTGTTGCATCCCCTAGCAATCATGAAAACAAATATAACCCCTTGCATATAGTCAGAGAGATGCATTTTGCCTACGGGCACAGGAGAAACTTGAGTTGATCGTAGGTCTGATTTTAGAAGTTCAAGGTTGGTGGAACTTTCTGGTCAACTTAGACATAAGAGGTAACTTTACATTGACGTTTTAGAGTCCGTAGTGTTCTAAATACCAGTCAATGCGTGTAGTCAATACAGCCACCCAACAAACAACTTCAGTCACTAAGTTACAAGCTGACTCATATTGTGATATCTTTCAGGTTACAGTATACTTTTTTTTTTTTCCTGAGAACTGAATTATAGTTTACAGGCTCTGGTGGAGACCACAAATTAAGAAGAGGCAGTGGCATGTGGTGTGAAAAGCACACAGACTGAGGTGGGACTTCAATATTCTAAAACGCATATAGCAATGTAAACAAAATAAATAATGCAATTTTTATATATTAATTTAAAAAAAGGCAATGGCAAATTTCTTTGCAAATTAAAAATTTCTTTGTGTGTGTAAAGCAAACAAACTAAAAATAAAGGGGGAGTGGATGGACATGTATTACTGCTTAGGGACATTTTTAACTATTTCTGAAAAATTTTAAAAGAAATACTCAAGAACGGAAATACTATTTATATACTAATATTAATGCCAATATCTGTATCTATATTTGTCTCTATACATAGATGTTCCTTGTTGCATGGTCAATAATAGTACTAAAAAGGAAGCTCAGAAGTTTATTAAAAATAAAAGTTTTAATTGCTAAGCGAGTTGAAGTTAAAAGTTTCATCACAAGGAAAAAAAAAGGAAAATTTTACACTCATTAGAGTCACAGTCATGTGTTACAAACATAGAAATATGTCTACAATGATTTGTGTGAAAAGAAAAAAAAAGCAAGTTGCAAGTTTTGCTTGGAGTTTGGCTATCTTTGTATTTTGTTTCAATCTTTTTGGAAAGATACATTCCAGACTGTTAAGTATCATTCTAGGAGGTCAGTTAAGACTGTAGGAAGTCTCAAGCATCAGGAAGAATGGGATGCTCCACCACAAGTAAATCTAAATGAAACATACTAAATAAAAAAATAGGTTAAAAGTCCAGTTAAATTCAGACCTTTCTCTTGCTTTTGAAAACAAAGAATTCTTCTCAAGCAATGGTACCGCCCCCTGCTGCCCTAGGGAGGCATTTGCTTCCTTCCACAAGCTTTGGCAAAACAGCTTACCTTCTCAATCTTAAATACTTATGTCTTATTAGAATTTAAAAAATAATGAGCACACATTAATTAAAAAAACTTTGATGTTATATAAAAGTTGGAAAAGGAGTGTAAAGAGTTCTCTGAGTACCGGGAATGTTCTAGAATCATCTGAATGGTGGCTAGATGGCTAGTTAATAATGTTAACATTCATTTAGCTATCGATTTGAACTTTGTGCACATTAGGCAAATTATGCCTCAATTAAAAACATGAGTTAATTCTATCAAAGCTTTAACATTAATGACTTTAAGGCTGACAGAGTTGACAAGTTACCTGCACCAATACAAAAAACCTTTTCTTCCATCTCTTCCAGACATTCTTACCGATGGCCCATAAATACCTACAGGAAAGGAAAACAAATACACAAAAACAGTTGCATTAATGCTGGGATGAACACATTTAATACACTTTAACATGAAGCTTCCTAAACATGGAAATGCACATTGTTCGGAAACAGAAAACAGCTTTCAGAACTGCCTCATTGAGGAACTAGTAGGCGCAGTTCATCTCTGTGTAGAGCAGGAATTGTAGATCATCATTAAATGTTACCTTGCGACTTAATTTGTATAGGTGCTAAAAGGCTTTTAGGTAGGGAAACTCCTGAAAGGTGTTGCATAAGAGAAAAAAAGTGCTAAATCTCACAACTCCAACTTTTTCAAACTTGCCTGTCAGTCTTTGGAAAACCTTCCCTTGTTTTCTTTTGCTGTAATTTAGGTAAATGACAGGGTGGAAGTTTCAAGCTGACAGTTCTCCCTACATCCCTCCTCTCTTTGTCAAATGGGAATGAATTTTATACAGAAAAATGAAATGAAAAGGAGGGTTAAGAACTACCGATGCACAGTGCCAAGCTTTTTAGTTCAGTGGAGATTTTAAGTTCAGTGTTATTAATTCATTCAAGATTCGTTCCCTGGATTTGGGAATGGTGACACGTTGAACCGGCAATGATCAAGGAAATGAAGTAGATTTGGGTTCAGCTGGATCAAGCGAGGAGAGCTGATCATATTCAAATACATTCAAATACCTTCATTCCCAAACCATGTCTACCTGCTATCAAACCAATCAGACAATTTCTAAACCTTTACTCCATCTAGAATTAGAATTTCTGTTGAAACATAATGAGGAATCCCGTTAATGAAAATGGAAACTGACCAATTTCAGAGACTCTTGATAGTGACTAGTGGCCAAAATCTCCTCTGACCTTCAAGCCGGAACCCAGGAATCTTTTCTGTTCCTCACTTTTATCCCTCGATTGCCAAATGAAGTTGGTTTTACCTCCCAGAAAGGTCTTCACTCTGCTTAGCCTTTCCACAGCAAACCTCCCTCATTTCAGTCCCAGCCTTCATTTTTGCTTCCATGGACAAGCAGAGAGGAAACACTAAATGCACTGCAGGGACATGAGAATGATTTCCACCCTCCTGGCTGTGAGCCCAGTTCTACCCCATGCATGCCCTATCATCTTCTTGCTGAAACTCCTTCTCTGGGCCTCGCCTGTTCACAGGCAGGTGCTCCATGTTTGGTCACCCACTTTCCATTTCACCATTTATCCCACATTTCTTCTCCTAATCTTTACTTCCTTGACACTTTAATTTAAATGGATGTATTTAACATGAATACATTTATATGGGAAGGAAATTTTATATTACGGCTTGATATAACAATGCTCCATTATGTAACACACATTAAGATACTGAGCGACTGTTCAACTAATACAAGCTCGTTCCTATGTTACCAGAAGGATTTTGTGTACAGTCAGTAGCATGGATACACCCAGGGAAAGCTTTGCCTATTGGGACACATTTACCATCTTGATCTGGCCTAAAAATATCATCATTTTCTGGTCCTGCTGAACTCTGTAGACTCATGTTCTACACGTTATATCACCCGTAATTCCTGACAATGCCATCAAGGTTGACGCTCCCACAGCTGTGCACACGTTAAGTGCAGTCGCTGCCATTGCCTCAATAGAAACAAACCTCGTACTATGCTTCACAGATACATTTTTTACAAATTGAAAGTAAATTTGCAACAGGTAAGTGTATCAGCACCATTATTCCAATGGCTCAGAAGACAGCAATAATTCGCAGTAAAATAATTTTGAGTTAAGATATGTCTACTTTTTTAGACATAATGCTATTATTGCGCACACTTAATGGACTACAGGCTAAGGTAACATAACTTTTATATGGACTCAGAAACCAAAACATGCATGCCTCCCTTTACTGTGACACTGACTTTATTACAACGGTCTGGAATGGAACCTGCATGCTAAGAGGTGCCTATCACTGTGTCACTCACCTGCTTAAAACACTTTTACTTTTTTCCTATCTTTCTTGAGAATGAGAGTATTTACTAATGCTCTATTTACTCACTGAGAGATTGTTCTGTTTGCTGTGTAAGAAGTGGAGTGCAGAAGCAGGAGTGAAAGCAGGGGCACAGTTAGAAGCCCACTGCTGTGGTCCACGGTCCACGTGGAGATGATCGTGGCTTGACTGCAGAGAAGTAGAGGAGATGAAAAGATGGGATAGATGGTGGAGGAAAAGTCAAAGAGTTTGGTGGTGGATTGATTATACGTCTTTATGCAATGTTTAAAAATGTCATCAGAAATCTATATACATATATGTCTGGTTTCCATGGCACGAAAATCAACTGAAATATAATAAATATGTGTTGACCACCTACCACATATAAGAACTGGTGCTGGGAATCTAAAAACAGCAAGATTCTATGCGAATTTACAAAGAAGGAACAAGATTCCTTCCTTCAAGGAGTGTACATCCACTAGGTTAAAGTAAACATGGAAATTAGAGTAGTATGGTCATAATAAGAGTAGAATGATCTACAGAGTCCAGCGGGTGAGGATCAAGGTAAGGATTTGAACTTGGAAGACTATCGGTGGGGCATTAAATGAGATCATGCTTATAAAGCATGAGAAGGCTGTATGGCTGGATGTAATGCAGAATAAATGTCAACCTCATTATAAAATACCTGTGTATAGAGGCAGGCATATCATTACTAGCAGTAAATAATGGTTAAAAATTTGAAAAGAAATCTCTTTGAACATATGTACATAGGAAATATGTGAAATAAAAGATCCAATAAAGCAGGCATTTATTTTTGTATTTTTAGTAATGATTAGTAAGTTGTAACAGCCCCACATTTTTCTGGACTATCTGGCAGCTATCACTCATGTTTGCTTTCCCTTCAGGTTATAGCCACACAAAGAGATTTAAAACAATGAACACAGTTATTGTGTCTCACAGGTGTGTAGCACAGGCTTCACCTGCTAGGTGAAAGCAGAGTATTGCTATGAACCTTTCTTATACTGAAATGCTGCAATGGGAAAGAGCAATTAACCATTTATTCATACAGAATGTTTTTTGAGCATTCCCAGATTCAAAAAATAACCTAGAAAAGAATAGCAAATAGCACATAAAACCTAAAATAACACTAGCATATAGTAAAAGGAGGCATGTTATAAATACAGCGGGTATAGAGTAGCTCCTGGGAAGGCGTTGGTGGTACCACGCTCCCTGCTCAGGGTGCATGCTACCTCTGAAAGGCCTGCTACAAAATAAATGCTCAAGATAAATACTGTTTTTCCTTCTTGACTTTTGTCATAAAAGCAGAACCTCTTAGGACTCTTTTTAGCTATCAAAAACAGATACTAATGTAGGTCTATCATAAAAGTCAAGTAACAAACAAATTTTTGAAAAGCTAGAGACACCTGTTATAACTGAGGAACATGGAGTAGAAAAAGGCGTTCACCTGAATCCACCGAATGTAATTCATATAGGATCATTTTTCTTCATAATAAAATTATTGGCTATTGCTAGTGACATTTTACTAGTCTTCTGTGCTGTGCCAGGGACTTTTCATGAACTTACTCTATATTCAACTGGAGGGGTTAAGAGCTAGAATCTGGAGTCATATTGCCTAGGTCTGTGTGCAACTTTGGGCAAGTTACTAGAATTATGGCTACCTCAGTTTTTTCATCTGTACAATGGGGATAATAAATTAGTTAATGAGCTTAGAACAATACCTGGCACAAAGAAAAAAAGAGCAAACATTGATTATTAGGTACAACATGATGCTGTCATTCCTAGGAGACTCAGAAAGTTCAAGTGACTTCGCCAGGGCCCCACAGCTGATGAATGACAGAGTCAGACTTTAAACTCTGGGTCTAGAATAGCGTCTTCACTGTGCTATTATTTCTCCCATTCTAGATGGTAAACCTCAATTTTATTGAAAAAATGAATTGTTCATTCTACTGAACAGATGAGATTTCTGGTTCATGCCTTCTGAATGAGAAAGCTGAGTGAGTCCAGAGAAATATTAACAACTCTCCTTTGGAAAGTATCAGTTGGTTTGCATGAAGGTTTGCAGAGTTTTCCCTCTGCGGCTTTCCTCAGAATTTATTGCTAATTTGGCACATACCAGAAGGTGTCAAAACTGAGAAAAACTGAGGGCTACAATATTCTGTTTCTGTCTAGTCAGCTCTGGCTCTGTATTTTCTGAGGTTAACATGTTCATTAAACAGAATGCACAGCACCTGGAACAGATGGACGTCCTGGCGCTCAGACACACAGGTGGCTTTCCCTCTCCAGCTCCTCACACTCCAGACAGACTGTGTGGACATCGGTGGGCCTCGTCCCTCACCTCCGCCCATCTGGATATGCGTGATCAGGACTTGTGACTACATAAATCAGCACTCGTGTGCAGTGAGCAGAAATGTAGCTTTGCAGTCATATCTGAGACTCGGGATGGACACACCTAGGCGGGAATTCTTACGCTGAAATTAACTACCCTTTGGCATAGCTGTCCCGGGTTTCAGTTTCCTCACGGGTAAACTGGGGATTGCATAGAATCCACTTCAAAGGGTAGTTGTGAGGACTGATGGAGATGGTGCAGATCACGTGTTTAGAACAGAACTGACACAAAGAAAGCGCTCAATAATGTTAGGCATAATTGTTTCCTGTTATTCTTTGTACTGGTGGTACTGGCAGTAGCAGCAGTTCTAACAGAAAGCATATGCAATTACCAACTTTTGAAAGGAGTCATCTTTGGAGTCTTAATATGAATTTACATTCAGTTTCGGGGTGCATATTTGTTGAAAATGAAGTGAGGTACACGTCTGAATTTGGAACCTTAAGTCATATTTTGTATCTCGTTTCTATACACCCTTGCTTATAGCATTTTGATAAGATTCATGCCAGTAGGTCACTAACATCCCTGCCATGGGGGGAGGGTAGCTAAAGGAGGTGTCACTGTGGGGGCATTTTGACTTGGGTCTCCCAGGATCCCCTGGCCTCAGCATCCCTGTGCTCTGGGGTACTTGGCAGGAGAGCCCCCATGCTGAGGCTTCTAACTATCATTTGTATAAAAAAGGGCAGTCTTCCTTCATGGGGGTGTTCATGAAAAATCAATGCATTTGTAAGTTAACTCCGTTTTAGGAAGTATCTTCCCTGCTTAGTACATGGTAGGAGCTCAGTTACTATTCATGAGGGACCTTTTATATTTTGTGCCTAAATGCCTTCTCCCAAGATGCCTGGGGACAAACATCCAGTGCAGGGAGTAGAGTTCCCGCTGCTCAAAGCCCCAGCTGCAGCCCCGACACCTGACAAAGCGTAAAGAAGCTGAGAGGGACACAGGAAAACCAAGGACAGGATGAGATTTCACCTGGGGGGTTATGCAGCCCAGTCACAGAGGAGCCAGTGAAGGAGTCCGTGCTGCCCAGATGCAGGTGGACGGTAAGGGACTCCCTGTGGGAGCAGGGGCCATGCCTGCCTCCTGTGTCCTTGCGCCAGCAGGGCACCTGTGCATCACGAGCAGTCATGATGCGGAGCAACTTAGCTATTATTTTTGGCCAGAAATTCTTCATGAGAATTTATTCATCACAGTGGGACAACAATGAGGATTTCTACTTGATGCTTCCCTCTTCTCCTTGGGGAGTTAAAATGAGCAGGAGGGGGTTCAGATCTCAGGTGCGTCAGTCTTCTTGCAGCAGCCCAGTAGGAGGAAGCATGGCTGGGGAACAGTGCATAAATGCATGCCTTAGAGATTGTGAGAACAAATAATCAAGACGGAATCGCAAGCACCACCACCAAACTCTGGGCAGCTGCAGCTTTTACCATGAGTCACGGTGCCTGCTTTACATGTATTAACTCTTTATGCTAATGTGACCTTGCTAGAAAAATGAGGTCCAGAGAGGCTAAGCAACTAACCTAGAGCTACTCAGTGAGAGTGTCGGGGATTACAATCCAGGCAACTGATCTACTTGGCATTTATCAATAATAATGAAACAAAGAAGATAAAATGGAATAAATATATACATGTTTGATTATCAAAAAGAAAGCAGAAAAAGAAAGGGAATAAAGATTAGGACAAACAAAAAATAAATAGCAAAATGATAAAAGGTAATTTAATTTACACCTAAGCATATCAACAATGACATAAAATATAAACAGGCTAAATTATTCAATTAAAAGGCAGAGAGTTTAAGACTGGATTAAAAAAGCTAGACCTAATTCTATTCTGTCTATAAGAAAGGCATTTAAACTACAAAGATACAAATAGGTAAAAAATAAAATGATGGAAAGGACTAATAAAAGTTTTTTTTTTTTTTTTTTTTTTTACGTTGGAATGGCTATATTACTGTCGTTTTACAAGGTGTAAGTTTCAGGGCAAATAATGTTACCGGAGATAAAGATCATTTCATAAATATAAAGGATTCAATCCACTAATAAGATATAATAATCTTAAATATTTATGCATTTAATAATAGAACTTCAAAATAAAGTAGAACTGTAAAGAGAAAGAAATCCACAAGTACAATAAAGTATTTCAATGTCCCTTTCTTAATAATTGATAGAAATCAGTAAGAACTTAGAAGATCTGAACAACTCTATCAACCAATTTGATCTAGTTGACAATTATAGAAAATAAGCCAATAAGAGAGATAAAATGGAATTCTAAAAATATTCAATTAGTCTGCCTGTGCCCAATATGAATAGTGTCTATGACTCCCATGGAGGAGTATGATGGTTTTGAAAAACAAGAAGTTCAGAGCAGTGGCACAACTAAGACAATGGAAGAGCAAAGAGGATTTTTAGAAGCATGACTGAGGTTTATAAACTG
This sequence comes from Solenodon paradoxus, assembly GCA_004363575.1. Lineage (NCBI taxonomy): Eukaryota > Metazoa > Chordata > Mammalia > Eulipotyphla > Solenodontidae > Solenodon > Solenodon paradoxus. The sequence goes on along the minus strand of RJWH01002579.1, from coordinate 26,789 downwards.
TGTCTCCTTTAAGATTTATTAAAACATAAAAGGGAAATCAGAATTGCTATAAATTATTCCTGGTTGATGGACTATGGTTCATAAAATGACTCCAAAGTGGAACCATGGAGAGGTTGGTATTTTATTCAGGCTTCAGGTCCTCAGTTAAGGTTGAACTGAAAGGAATAACAGAATTCTAGAGTCAGAATCTAATGCTGACTCAGACTTGGGCAAGTCTTTTCACCACTCTAAGTTTCCCTATTTGCAAAGTAAGAAGTCATGCATTCACTTATTCATTTGTACAACAAATAATTTATTGGCTTTTTTACTACATGTCTTGCACTGAACTGGCTATGTTGAACAATGGATACAAATGTCCCTGCTGAAAAGAAATTCAGAATCTACTGAGGATAGCAATCTAGTAAATGAAATCTATATGTGAGATGATAAATGCTCTGTGAAAAGAAATCAGACTAAGAGAGACACAGGGAGGTCAGGAAAGTTGCAGAGACATGTAAAAATCAAGGTGAGTCGTGGACATCTAGGCGAGGATTAAGGAACATTAAAGACAGAGGAAACAGTGAGACCAGGGCCCTAGGGTATAGGTGCTCTCAGAATCTTGGAGAAAAATCAAGGTCAATGTGTCTGGAGGAGTGGATCAAGATCAGTAGGCAGCAGAGTCCTTTTTGGGTAGGGTCTTGCAGCCATGGTAAAGAGTTATTCTGAATGAGATAGGGAATTATTGGAGGTTTTCTAGCATTTGAGCAGTACGATCTGACTTGTGTTTAAAAAATTACTCTGGCATCATGGTGGGAAATAGATTACAGGGAGAAAGGACAACATGAGTGGAGGCTACTTATGAGGCAAGTACACCTGACGGGGAAAAGTGATGGAGGATTGGATTTGAATGATGCCATGGAGGTTGTGATGAAAGGTTCGTTTTTGACTGTAATTGTATATTTGTTTGTTTCTCTTTACAATTCTGTCAATTTTTGCTTATTATATTTTGAAGTTGTCTATTAGATTCACAAACATTCAAGATTACTATGTCTTGGGGATTGGGGTCCGGATGGCTGTCGGGTAGGAATGAGTCCTGCCTCCTCTCCCCAGAGCAACCAGGAATTTGCCTATTTTCCAGACATAAAAACTGAGAAAAGTGGGCCCAGAGACTACAGAGACTTCAGAACCATGACCACAAAGGGTAGATGAAAACATCAGATTCACAGCTACACCATATTCAGGATCAGGCCATGACAGAGGGGGTGGAAGAACCAGCTCTCCTAGAGCCCCTCCAAGAGCAGCAGAGAGCCTGTCCTGCAGGACTGGGACACAGAGCCAAGGGAGACAGTCTTGATGCAGGGTGGAAGGAGGACTAGTGCCCTGATGGTCAGGGCAGGAGCCCCTGTCGGGGAATTACACTGGAGGTTTTCCCACCATGATGCCAGAGTAATTTTTTAAACACAAGTCAGATCGTACTACTCAAATGCTAGAAAACCTCCAATGTACCACCATAATTAGAAGGCACCTGGAGGAATTCCCCACCCTAGTCCCTCCCAACATATTGCACAGGAGTTGTAGGACCCACCTGAGGAGAAATCCTACCCATAGGCTTAAAGGAAGAAGCAAGGCGCCCAGAAGGAAGGACCTCTCATTACTATCCACTAGTGCCACCCTGTGGGTGGAGATGGAACTGCAGCCTGATTGTTGCTTGTGAGTCAATAACAAGGTAGTAGTGACTACTTGGACCTGGGACCCTGGAGGAAGGCTCTGTATCCCCCATACAAACTCCAACCCTATAGGCTGAACTCTCGGACCCCACAAAGGGTCTGCCTAAGAACTTCAAGAAATCCAACCAGTGGTGATGCCACAAAAGTAAAGAATTCCCAGTATTCAATCCAAGATTCAGGCTTATTTGGTGCAAGTCATTACCCCATACAAGGCCATCACTGCAGGGAAACCCATCCCACAGAAACTAAACAGAATGCCAAACAGAGCGAAGACATAGAGAAATATACACAAAATGATGGATCCAATTAAAAACCCAGGGGGAATATCTGAATATAACAAGTATATGCAAACTACCCATGGATGAATTTAGGGCAACAAACATACTCATGGGACTAAAGAATATAACAGAGGAAGAAAAAGAAAACAACAAAAAAGAGAGAGAAGAAATGAACAAGACAAAAAAGCTGAATTAAAGAACTCAGTAGAGGGACTCAAAAGGAGAATAATGAAATCTCCAATAGAATCACTGAGCTAAAAGATAGGGCAGAGGAATGCTCTTGAGCAAATCAACAAAGAAGTGAAAGAATGCTGAGAAATGAAAACGGTATTTGGGATCTATGAGTTACTATCAAAAGGAACAACATTTGCATCGTAGAAACTGTATTTGAAGAAATAATAGCTGAGAAGTCCACTAACCTGAGGAATGAAACAAGACTCCAGACCAGAAGCTTGAAGAGTTCTGAACAAAAGAAACCCAAACAGATCAACACTAGATGCATTGTCATTAAAATGTCAAAAGTACAAGATAAAAGACTCTTAAAAGATAGAGAAAAACAAGTTTCATACAAAGGAGTCCCCATAAGACTGTCAACAGATTTCTCAACTGATACCCTACAAGCCAGAAGGGAATGGCATGATATGTACAAAGTACTGAAAGTAAAGGATTGTCAACATAGGATACTATACCCTGCAAGATTATCACTTAGCATGAAGGAATGATTCAAAAGCTTTTTTACAATAAGCAAAAGTTAAAGGAATTCATCACCAAAAACCAGCTCTACAAAAAATATTAAAAAGATGTTCTATAAAGTGCAAAGAAATCCCATTTAAAAATAGTAAGAAAGCAAAATATAAAAAGTGGGGAGGAGGAGAGAATAAAAATGTCAGTGGTTAAAATGAATGTTGAAACTAATCTTCTTTCAAATAAAAATAGGAGACAAAGAGAGAACTCTTAATGCTAACCTCGTGGTAACCTCAAAACACATCTCCAGCGAAAAAGCAAAGAAGTAAAAAAAGTAAAATCAATCAAAACCTAATAAACCAACGTAAGAATAGAAAGAGAAGAACAAAGGCACTGGCTGGAACAACACTCAGAAGACAAATTACAAAATGGCAATAAAGAGCTACATATAAATAATCACCCTAAACATCAGTGGATTGAACTGACCAATCAAATGATACGGAGTGGTCAAATGGATTAAAACACAATCTAACCTTCTGCTGCATTCAGGAAAATCACCTTTTTTCAAAAGATAAAAACAAAGGTTCAAAGTAAATGGTTGAGAAAGACAAATGGCAACCAAAAAAGAGCAAATAGTCATGCTTATATTGGATAAAAAAGACTTCCAACTAAAAAGCATAACAAAAGACAGAGATGGGTACTATATAAGATTAAGGGGTCAATCCAGCAAGAAGACATTATACTTATTAACATATATGCATCAAATGAAGGAACATCAAAATATATAAAGCAAGTATTAGTAGAAATGATGAGAGATAGCAACAGCAACACATTAAGAGTAGAAGACCTCAACACCCCATTTAACAACAATAGACAGATGAACCAGGCAGAAAATTAATAAGGAAATATAAACTTCAAATGAATATTCGTAACAGTTAAGTCTAATAGATATATACTGAATACTTCATCAATGATTACAGAATTCACTTTCTTCTTAAGTGCACATGGAACATTCTCAAGGATAGATCATTTGATGGGACACAAAACATGTCTCAATTAATTTAGAAAGACTGAAATCATACAAAGCATCCTCTCTGAATACAATGGCTTAACACTAGAAATCAACCACAAAAAGAAAGCTGGAAGACCCCAGATTAACTGGAGACTAAGCAATATGCTTTGGAAAAGAGAAAATCTAAAGAGGAACTTAAAAAAAATACTTAGAGATAAGTAGAATGAAGACAGGAGCAACCAGAATCTATGGGATGCAGCAAAAGCAATACTAAGAGGGAAGTTCATTGTAATCCAGGCCCACTTCAAGAAACAAGAAAAATCACAAATAAACAATATAAACCTACACTTAAAACAACTAGAGAAAAAAGAAAAATAAAGCCAACAATCAATAAAATAAAGGAAATAAAAATTTAAGCAGAAACAAATTAAATAGGAAAAAAAAATACAGAAGATCAATGAAACTAAAAGTTAGTTCTTTGAAAAAATAAACAAAGTTGACAAATCATTCACTAGACTCACAAAGAAAAAAACTCTCATAACTAAAATCAAATATGAAAGGGGAACAGTTACAACAGACACCACAGAAATACAAAACATCTTAAGAGACTACATGAACAGCTCTATGCCAACAAAGTGGACAACCTTGCGGACATGGATAGAATTTTTTAGAGAAACACAGTTACCAAAACTGAACCCAGAAGAGCTGGAAAACCTAAATGAAACAATTACAAGCAATGGAGTTGAAGAGGTAATCAAGAGACTCCTTAAATATAAAAGCCCAAGACCAGGTGCCTTCTCTAATGAGTTTTACCAAATCTTTAGAGAAGTATTAATACCTATTCTTCTCAAACTCTTGCAAAATATTGAAGAACAGGGAATACCTCCAAATACCTTCTATAAGCTAACATCACACCGATACCAAAAACTGAGAGACACATGACCAAAAAAGAAAATTACAGACCAATATCTTTAATGAATATAGATGCAAAAATTCTCAGCAAAATATTAGCAAACAGAATCCAACAACACATCAAAAAGATCATCTATTACGACCAAGTGGGATTTACCCCAGGGATGCAAGGATGGCTCCAACATACATAAATCTATTAATGTCAAACACCATATCAACAAGAGGAAGACCCATATGATCATATCAATAGATGCAGAGAAAGCTTTTGACAAGATTCAGCACCCATTTATGATAAAACCCTGCATAAAACGGGGATAGAAGGTACATACCCCAACATAATAAAGGCCATATACAATAAACACACACCCAACATTACAGTCAATGGCAAAAAATTGAAAGCATTTCCTCTAAGATCAGGAAAAAGGCAAGGCTGTCCACTCTCACCACTGCTATTTCGCATCATATTAGAGGTCTTAGAGCATTTAGGCAAGAAAAAGAAATAAAAGGAATTCAAATTGGAAAAGAGGAAGTAAAACTATCATTATTTGCAGATGGCATGATTATATATACTGAAAATCCTAAAAACTGTCAAAAAAACACTAGCGCTTATCAACAAATAAAGTGTGAAGCTACAAAATCAATGCACAAAAATCCATTGCATTTTTAAACACAACATGCCAGAAGAAAATGAAATCAAGAAAACCACAGTTTATATTAGAAGTAAAAAGAATAAAATATCTTAGATAAACTCAACAAAGGGGATGAAATACCTATACAATGAAAACTACAATTCCTTCTTAAAAGAAACAGAGTTGGATACAAAGAGATGGAAACATAGCCCCTGCTCATGGTTGGGAAGAATCAACATAATTAAAATGATCATCTTACCAAAAGCAATATACAGATCTAACAAAATCTCCATTAAAATCCTATGAACTTATTTCTAGGAAACAGAACAAAAAAATCTTAAAATTTGTATGGAACAATAAAATAACCAAAGTAATTATGAGAACAAAGAATGAATTGAAAGAGATTACACTCCCAGACACTGAGCTATATACAAAGCGATAGTGATCAAAATGGCAGGGTACTGGAATAATAACTAAGGCACAGACCAGAATAGAACTGAATCACCAGAAACTGATTCACATACATACAGTCAGTTAATCTACAACAAAGGAGTCAAAAGCATGTGATAAAGAAAGGAAAAGTCTCTTCAATAAACAGTGTTGGGAAAATTGGACAACCACATGCAAAAGAATGAAGCTAGACCACTCTCTACCACTATTCACAAAAATTAACTCAAAATAGACTAGACACTTGGACAAAAGATCGGAAACCATTAAATTCATGGAAGATAACATAAGAAAGACTTTCCATGACATCAGTAGTAGAGAGGTCTTTTGGGACTCAACTGCAGTATCAAGGGAAGCAAAAAGAAAAATAAACAACTGGGACTACATCAGACTAAAAAGCTTTTTCACAGCAAAAGAAAACATAACCAAAACAAAAGAAAATCTACTAACTGGGAGAAGATACTTGCATTTCGTATTTCTGTCAAGGGCTTAATACCTAAAATAGACAAAGAACTCATAAAACTCAGTAAGAGAAAAACAGGCAATCCAATTGAAAAATGGGAAGAGAAACTGGAGAGACATTTTTCTGAAGTGGATATACAGATGGCCAACAGGCACATGAAAAGATATTGCTACTTGCTAGTTATCAGGGAAATGCAAATCACAACAATAATTAGATTATCACCTTATACCTGAGAGACTGGTTACTATTCAAAAGTCTGGAAACAACAGAATGTTGTTGAGGATGTAGAGAAAAGGGAACACTTCTACACTGTTGGCGGGGGTGCAAATTGGTGCAACCCCTATGGAAAACAGTATGGCGAGTCCTAAAAAAGTTGAAGATGGAAATCCCATATGATCCCACCACCCACTTCTGGGTATGTATCCAAAAGATACAAAAACACTAATTCACAAAGATTTATGCACTGCCATGTTTATCCACAATAATTAAGAACTGGAAACTACCCAAGTGCCCAACATGAGATGAATGGATAAAGAAATTGTGGTACATATACACAATGGAATAATACACAGCCCTTAGAAGAGATCAAATCCTGTCACTTGATTCAACAGGGATGGATTTAGAGAGGATTAGCTAAGTGAAATAAGCTAAAAGAAGAAAGAGAGATACCAGATGACCTTACTCATAGGTGGGTGGAATGTGATGAGATAAAACAAAGGAACAGATGAAACAAAACCAACCCTTGGACAATTGCAATAGAAACAAGGTTACCGATATGGAATGGGATGGGGGTAAGGGTAAGCGGTGGAGCAGCCCACTGGACAAGGGAGAGGAACTTTTGGTGAGGTGGAGGGCAGGGTAGGTTGACATCTATCTGAGGGATGGGGAAAGTGTACATATAGGGAACTACACATATAAGTTAATTTTCATTTGTAAAGCAAAGTTACTGCAATAAAATTAAAAAAAAAAAAAGATTATTCTTCCATGGTGAACGGGGAGTGAAAAGAATTTGTTAATAGTTAAGATGAAGGGCGAGAGAGAAAGAAACATGTCAAACGTAACTTTAAGATTCTTAGCCTGAACAGCTGGGTAAAGGGAGAGGTCATTTTTAGATAGGAGGATAAAATTTAATCCGTATGAGGCTCTCTCAGGCATGACATAAGAGAATGCATGTGACTATCCTTCTTGAACTGGAGAACACTATATGGTTCTAGAAGATGAACAATTAGAAAGTCACATAAGAGCTGCTGATTCTCAAACTTGCCCAGTAAGTCCCTAACTCCTAATGTCTGAAGACCAAACAGCAGTGTTGAATTTTTCACTGACCTTTTTCTGTTCAATTGAATAGATATAAATCCATAGTTCACCACCAAAGAGCAAGTTACAGTAATTCTGATTTACCTTTTATGTCTAATAAACATTAAAGTGGTTATAATTTATAACCTCAGTCAGTCTTCTTAAAAATTCTTTTCTCTCCACCACCCTCTAAGCTGTGACACTGCTCTTACTTCTATGCTCCATCCCCATGCACTGGGCTCAATAGTTATTTTAATTTTAAATGAGAAAAATACAGGCCACAACATTTTTATTTTCCCTACATCCTCCCTTGTATAACTAAAGTCATTACCCCCAATTTAGGTCACATTGGTTCTGACTGCGTTACTAAGAATCCATTGTCCAATTTTCAAAGCTACCTTAGCCCTCCAGGCATATTTCCTGGCAGGGGTAATTTTTAAATGGCAGCCTGGGGATATGAAATAGCTATGGCATCCATCAGAAGCGAGTTACATCTTTCTTCTGTCATTCAAAGGGTCAAGGTAGTCTGAAATACATGAATAATTTTACAAATGAACCAACAGAAAAATGACTGACTCTTGATCAGTTAGTTCAGTCTCCAACAGAGTATATAAAAAGAATGTGGGAAATTGAATTGGTCCAATGGGGAAAATAATACCTATGTCAAGTACTTGCTGTAGGGATTAAATGAGAGAGTCTTTACAAAAATACTAAACTAGTGGTTCAAGGGGTCTAGGAGGTGGATTGAGCTACTGCTGCTCCTTTTAAGGAAGTTAAAAACAATGAAAGCAGTTTTGAGGGCAGACATATTTGTTCATATTTTTGTTTTCTCTTTTTGTCCTGCACTGTCCTCTTCACTTCCCGTTCCCTCCATTCTGTTCACTCATGTGCCAAGTTTTTACTGGGTATTTAACTAAAATTCACAATCTTTTCCTATGTGCCATAGGAACCTAACAGAAGTCTGAAATCTTTTGTCTTGAAAATACGTAGCTTACATTGAAGGGAAGACATAATATCAGGGAGAAATTCCATTTAATATTTTTGAAATATGTGCAGAGTGTGACAGAGGAAAAGCTGACCTCAGAAAGAGTTCATGAGATCTATTTATAAGCTCTTAATTTAATTGAGAAGCCACTGCACTTCATCAGGGACAACTGATAAAGGACAGAGTATGTAGCAAGACCCAACTCATGCCCCCAAGTCCTTCTCCTTGTCATGGAGAGTTTTGGCATAATACCATCTCAGGTTCTGGGAACAATCTGGCTTCAAGACAATGCCAAGGAAATGATCTAAACCTAAGTCAGAGCTCAGGTTCTCCACACCTAATCCCGTCTAGTGCCGACAGGTTGGGTCTCCATCTTTCTCTGGAAAACTGAGCTTTCTTTTGCTCTCTACAACTCCTAGATGCCAAGGCTTGGGTCCTATTCTTTTATTCTCTGATGGCATACTTCTGTGAGCTGCCTACGTGATGAATTTGTTTTTGTTTTTTGGTTTTTTTTGGTTTTGTTTTGATTGAAAACAAATTCATGTTTATTAGATCACATTATCTATAAGAACTGCTAATGGCTTAGTTATTTCTTTGTTTAGGATCTCACAAGGCTGGAATGAAGAGCTTGGGCAGGCTGCATTCTCATCTGAAACTCGCAGTCCTCTTGAAAGCTCATTTAGGCTGTTGGCAGAGTTTAGTTCTTGGGGTTGCAGGAGTGAGACCCTCAGCTCCCAGAGGCAGTCACATCATGGTTACTTTTTCCTTCAGGGTCAGAGGGAGATGTATCTGACTCTTCATCACCTCTCAGTGTTCACCTGATTAGGTCGGGTCTGCCATGAACTTTCGTTTAACTTAATGTGAATTATTTGAAAGTTGCCTACAGCAACTGCTTACCCACATGGATGTGGTTATTAATGAAGGTCCAGATGAGTGATTCGTAGATTCTGAGAGACAGGGATGCCTTTGAGAAGGTATATGAAGACAATAACGCCTCCTAAAGGTGAATTACCTAATATGCTTCTATGAAGGTTTTTGAATAGTACTGGAGATCCTACTAGGGAAAGGAAAGGAAATTTCTCTATCGTGACAATAAACACAAATGCAAATAGAATAATCCAAAGAACTGAGGATATTTATAGTAAATATCAAATTCAAGAATTTTAAAAATCTTTTGAGGAGTCTTTATATTTCCTTCCATGCAGTCTTGTGAAGACCATCTTTCCTTTTTTAAAAAATATTTTAAGGGCGTGTCTGACATTGCCACTTGGAGAAGAAGCACTTACCCAGAATGCTTCATGTTCTGAGGCTTATCCATTCGAACAGCGAGCTTGATTTTGAGGTCCTGGTCAGGGCAGTTCTTGGAGACGGTCATTTTGTGCCACTCTGACTGTTTGGGGCTGTTTGGGGTGGGATGGAGAATAACCTGCAGAGAAAAAGGATGACAAATTTAGCCAGAAAATGGAAATACTGTTTTCATGATGAGAAACTTTGCTGCTAAGGAGCATCCTGTCCAGCAGGAAAGCAGTTAAATGAAGTGGGGTCCTGGCCACTGGAGTAAATCCAGGCTTCCACTGACCAATACACTGGCTCATGCAAAGCAGAACTGCCTTTCACAGGATAGAAGTGTAAGTCTTCTAACTCTTCTAACTCTCTCCTCTCCCTGGTTAACTCTTTAAAAATAAGGATTGTGATTTCAGTGATCCTGCCTTTTCCCTTTTCTAAAGCTCAGAAGGATTAAAGCAACCCCACACATTATCCTAGTCATATAAAATAGGGGCATGAAAAGAAGACATATTCCATATTAGAGAACACTTCAGTCCACTCTATCCCCATTCATCAAGACTTCTTCCATTATTCCAAGAGGAGAAATCTGTTAAAGTTTGCAGAGGAAAAGGGACCTTAATTGCTGGATGAAAAAATAAATTAAAAAGAAAAAGAAAGAACGAAAAATGTGAGACTTAAGAGAAGGGAAGGAACTTGCTCACAGACACACATTTCCACCAGATTTCTCCTGGATTTGCTATCCTATCATAAAACACCCAACTGTCCTGGCACGGAAGGAAGCATTAACAGCTTAAAACAGGATCTGCTCCTAAAAAAACACCTTCGCCCATGTGCATAGAGACAGGGATGATTCAGGTCTTCTGCCTCGGAGCTTAAGGTCTCAGATGTTGTGAGTGAGCAAGTGGCTAATTCAGCAAATCCACTTTTTTCCTTTTGTGACAACAAAGTTTTCTGGAGCCAGATGGGCTCTGGGGATGTGTTCCTAGGGAAGAGTGAAGTATTTGGAAAGTACCCTAAACCACAGGAACATGGACAAAGGACAGGAACAACAAAAGCTGGGCATGACGTCTGCTTCTGCGATGGCCACGGTCCCGGCTGTTGCTTGTTTCTGGGCTCTGTTTTCAAAGCATCTCTGTCTCCAGGTGCAGGGAAGGCAGCACCTTTCCTGGTTTCTTTCACCTCTGGAGAGGACAGAGGACTCAGTCTCAGGGCTGTACACACTAGCCGTGCAGGTGATTTGCTGACATGGTGCCAGCTTGGCCCACGCTTGGAGGTGGAGGCAGATGGATTTCTGTGCAGCTGTAGAGTAAGAGTGCCACTTTGACAATGTCTTTTTGAGGTGGATTTTTCACCCCTGGCAATTCTGGTTCTTTTCTTTAGAACCTTTCAAATTCTCTCTTGAAAAAATTCCAGTCTTCTTGCATGACTGGAGTGTGAGGAAGCCTCATTTTTCAGATTGGAGGGTGTCAATAGTTTTTTGATCATGCACTTCCCAGTAAAATCTTTTTGAGCAATTAGCCAAATACCTATAATTACATCACTAGTAATATAAAATACATTGATATAAATACTAGTAAAATATATAGTCATCCACATTTTATATTACTTATGTTTATGTATTATAATATGTTACATTATTACATGTGTCATGAAATATACACAAATACAGAAGTTTTAAAAATATGAATGAAAGTAAAATATTCATATTTAAAAATATCTTACTAATTGTGGTATCAGGTATGCCTTGCCTGATCTTTACCTGATTACGCTGGCATCATTTTTACCTCATGACGTGGCTGAAGCCCAGGACTGGTGTTGGAGCCACCATTTTCCTGTTGTTTGCCTGGCTTGTGCTACCAGCATTTTCTTCAAATCATAACTCTTTTTGTGGAAGTCTTTGTGGGCCATATGTTCATTTAGTGAGGGATGATTTAGTTAAAATTCTGTCATCAAATGTGTAAGTTTACGTCACTGGCCCTAGCAAACTGATACGCGACAGGACTCTGGCGGAAATGTGATCTCCCCCTTCCCTCAGGATAATGTCTGTCCTTACATGCCATCCATGTCATGTTCCATATCCTGGGACCTAGCTTTGGAAGATGGAGAGGAGGGCTGATCCCTGTGAGGCTGAGGGTCTCTCTGAGCTTGGCCTGAGAAATAGAGGGCGAGTGCTGGGGGGTGAGGAAAAGAGGGTTGGTATGAGGAACCCCAGCCGGGACCAGAACAGCAGCAGGAAAGGCCCTGGGCCTCCTTCTGCTCCTGCCCATTTGGCAGAATCAAAGCGGGAGCAGTGCTCTGGGCACCCGGAGCTCATTAAAACGCCTTCTACCATATGGATTCCGGGTGTCTTTCCCGCCGGCAATATGGTGTCCATTCCACCGTCGCAAATGGCCACAGCTCATTACACAAAGGCTTCCTTCCCCACGTGGGTGCTCCCAGGGGAGACTGCCTCTCTAGGGTAGAGGAGAGATGAGGTCACTGCAGCTCTCCATTTTCATCCCCGCCCTCCTTTGTATGTGTCAGCCTTGCTGAATTATTAGGGTCCCCTTGGGTCCACACAAGCCCTGAGCAGTCCAGACACCTCATCTGGACATTCCAGGCTGCTAATCAAGCACTTCATCATCGCTGTAGAGGCCCATGTGTGCAGTGCTTTGATGTGGGAACACAAGCCACCCGGTGCAGTAGCTGCCCGCCAACCCTAGCTTCTCCTAGTTACCTTAGTCCTTCTAGGGGACTGCTCTACCCTGATCCCTAACCTGGCAGACCCTCCCACTCCCTCCACTCTGAGTACTTAGCTTAGGTATCTTGCCCTACCTCTGAAGAAGGCACGCCTGTCCTTTAGGCTGTATTGTGTTCCCTTGCTGTGTGTTTCCTACCTGTCCTTTCTCTAGTAAACATCGCCCTTCATGGCACTTTCCGGTTTTATACCAATACCCTTTGAGTTTTGTGAGGTTAAGGACTTTGTCTGCCATTATTCCCCATTTGTTCTGTGCATAGCACACATGACTGAATATGGTGGGCCCATAATCATATCTGATGAACAGATTTGATGATATTGTGATGTTGGAAAGGAGGTGGGAAGGCTATCATCAATTAGATCTTTCATGGAAGTATATACAGGAATGTATTCTTTTAGGGCCAATTTGGCGAATCTGCCAAAATTCAAATGTCACTTAGTACAATTTTATTTTAAAATTTAATTTACAGTTATATACCCATATGTGCAAATAAATAAATTCAAAGCTTTTTTTTTAATCCAAAGTACTGTTTATCAAACTGGAAACAATCTAAAAAATGATGATACATGGATGGATACAGCAGAACAGCTATGAAAAGCAGGGAAAAGTCAATATGGCCTTATATAAACTAAGTCCCAAAGACACTGATGTTTCAAGCAAAATGCAGAACAGTAGGTGCATAATAAATTCCAATTGTGCTTTGTTTTGCTTTGTTTTTTAAAGAGGTAGATATACATATGTGCATGAATAAATTATGTTTGAACATGCATAGAATGGTTTAGGAAGAACATACAATAAATTAAAAACAAGTATTTTCTCTGGGAAAGAATACTAGAATGAAGTGGAAGGAATTGTTGGTTTTCACTATATATGATTATTATATATATGTATCAACATCTATGATGATTTTTAATTTTCTTTTTTTTTTTAATGTTTCTGAACAATTTCAATTAAAAAGGTTAATACTAATGGGATAAATGACATAGTATTGAATGAATAAATGTAGATCTTGATGTGGATCTTGAATGTGGTTGTTTCATGCTAAGTTTGGGAAGAATTAGAGCTTTTAAACACTCTTCTAAGGGGGTCCAAGGAAACACTTCATTAAAAAAAAGATTGGCACAGTCTTTACCCTTTCTGCGTGAGGAGGGACTGCCAGCAGAGGGCTCCCCCATGACAGAGGCTGGCCAGTTCACTGCAATGGATGGAAAGTTTCTTTGGCTCCAAGGAAGAGTCAACTAGAATGAGGGAATATATAATGGTGCTGGAGGAGAAAATGAGTTATTAAAAGATGGATAGCTGTTTGGGACTAAGGCAGACTTGTGGCTTTCACCACAAGAGCAGAGCCCAAAATTTTATTTTGCCTAGGGCCCACATGGTGTAGTGAAAACAGACCCGGAAATGAGTTGACACAATTCCTAGCAGGTTAAATATCTCTTCTGGGCCCCAGTGTGCTCAACTGTATGCAAGGATTAATAACTCAGTAGGGTTACTGTGAGGTAGCAATGAGGGGCTACAACTAAAATTCTTAGGACAGTGGACTGGCCAGTGGCAAATGTACAAGGAAGAGCACATGGGTCCAACTAATTGGGGAGCTCTGGAGAAGTTTCCCGCCTTCCAGAGAATCAGTTTTCTCATCTGTAAGATTAAAGGGCTTGGCTAGCATGGTGATTTTAACTTTTCTGAGTGGAAACAGCCTTGAGAAACTGGTGAATTCTTGGGACTATTGAGTCCAGAACAATGCACTTATGCCCTGCCCTGCCTCAACATTTGAAAACAATTTCAACGGGCTTCTGGGTTTTGCAGATCCCATATGTGGACTCAGGTTGAGCATTCCTGGACTTGTGTCCTCTGACACAAATATCCTGATTTTTGACATGATTCTTCATAGGAAAAGAAAAGTTTGAAGAAAAATAAAAGACTACCTTATGTGTGTCTCTCTTTCCCTCCATAAAGAAATAATAATTACTTGTGATTTCTTAAAGAAAATGGTTAAAGCTCTTTATTTCTTTCATCCACATTTTTTGAGGTTTGGGGGTTGCCACCATTTTTGCTGTGAACCTTGTTTATTTTTTGTTTTACTTCCATGTGTGATCAATGTCCAGGTCAATTTTCGAGATGAAAGTCAGATTAAGGAAGTGAAAAAAAAAAAAAAAAAGAATAAAGTATGGTTAATGATTTTGGCATTGTTAGGTAGATATGTCTGTGTGCTTATCTGGGGGTACTTTCTCATTATTCTACAGATCAGAGGCTCAGAGCAGTTAACTGTCTTGACTAAGGTCACATAGCTTTCAGAAGGGCTTATGCCTTCAACTAGCATGAGATGAAATTTATTAAGTCTAAGTGTTGAACTCTGAGTAGAAGGAAGCGAGCAAAGCAGCTTAGTTTTCCATACCCATGGATATTGTGTGGTCCGCTAGGGGAGACAGCCCAAAATTTCTGTAAATTCTCTCTTTCTCTCATTGGTGGAGGTCAGTAGAGAAAGTGAATGCGGATTGAGGCAGAGAAGGAGGAGGCTGGCAATCAGAGAAGGATTCTCCCATGCAGAAGTGCCATTCCTCCAGGAGGTGGTTTGTGGAAGACTTGAGGGTTGGAGAGAGTGCTTCTGACAGAGAGTCCCCAGAGGTGAGAAAGAATTAGGTTTACTTGGGGAACTGAACTTTGGGCAGAGATGCTGGGGCACAGTCAATAAAGATAAATGTGGCAGCAAATGAGGTGGAGGATATGGAAGGAGGCCAGATCATAGGAAGTTTTGCAGGCGGTGCTAGAGTTCCGAGTTTATTGTAAGCAGTGCAGGAGCGAGAAAAGCATTCTATTCTGTAACATCATAAATCAACAACTGTAGATCTACTAGCTTACTTTCTGTAAACATTGGTTGCTTGTTGTACAATCAATAGCTGAGGTGTGAGCACTGTCTTTATTTGCTCACCGGTACTCCAAGGGCTTGGTCCCAGATGTTGACGGATGTTGCAGGAATTTGGGGGATATTGTTGGTTGACAAAACTATTGCGTCTGGCCTCTGTTGGTATTGAATGACTGGGACCCAGGGATACTAAACATCTTACCACCAGTATGATAATTCACTCCAATAAGGAATTATCCTGCATCCCACTTGACTTTTGAATTTTCTCACAGGATATGTGTGGAGGTAGAACTATCTGTTTATAATGAACTGGGTCTAGATCCTAAATTTTTAATAGAAGTACACTCAAAGTATTTTTGATACTTTCTCAGGAAACTCAGTGAAACTTTATTACCGTTTCAACAATCAGCTTCGTGATTCTGGGGTTTCTAAACCCCTAACCTCTACAGTGGGTTTTGTAACTGTCACTTTCGCAGTGATTCTCATGTGGGAGCAAGGCAAGACTGCTTCTTTGGGTCATCAAGGGCACTTAGAGCTGACTCATATCATTTTGACATAATTTTACTAATAATTCTCTTTTATTTCTCCCTTTATTACATTATGGTGCTGATTCCAAAATTGCGAGGTGGGGAGGTCTGTCAGTAAGGGAGGGGCATGGCAACTCTACTCTAAAGAGTGTTTGGGTCTGATGGTTTAGGAACCCTTTTTCTGGCTCTGCAGCCATTGCACACTACTGGGATCCCTGACTGGAAAAGGAGAAAGTGAAGCTTGGGGAGGTCACGTGACTTGGCTGAAGTCACGAAGTCAATGGAGAGAGCATGTGGGATTCAAATCCAAAGCTGGGCCTTTCAGCACTTGTCAATGCTGCCTTTTGGGACCCAGAGACACCTGCTCTCTGGAGCTCTTTATGATGGTCACTCCTAGGGATGGGGAATGCTTACCCGTCCCAGCTCCTTGTCCTCCAAGGCCAGGACGCCTGTGCTCTCTGTGAACAGCTTTACCTTCACCGCAGGCAGCGCGTGGGTTGTTGAGAAGTCACCTTGGGTGCCCCAGCTGCAGATGAAATCAGAGAGGTCAGTGTA
This sequence comes from Solenodon paradoxus, assembly GCA_004363575.1. Classification (NCBI taxonomy): domain Eukaryota; kingdom Metazoa; phylum Chordata; class Mammalia; order Eulipotyphla; family Solenodontidae; genus Solenodon; species Solenodon paradoxus. Next base: position 10,407 of record RJWH01002579.1, on the reverse strand, counting down.
GGGAGGGCGCCTTGACAATGCTAAACCCAGCTGGCAATTTCCCTGGTTGGGTGAATGGAGGGTTAACCTGAGGCAGCCCTAACTGTCACCTCCCCGCCCCTCCACCCTCCAGCCCTTCTGAAGCTGCCAGTGTGACAAAAAGTGTTAATTAACTTGTTAGGCAAATGTGAGACAGATGCTCAGAAAGTTGCTACGGGCCTTCACAGAGCCCTATCGGGAATCACTTGGAATTAGCAGGAAAGCAAGTTGGTGAGAACTTTGCCCGGCTATATATGTCTGCTCTACCTATAAATGATGCCAGGGGAAATCACTAATATTTCCTTACATTCTTTGAATCCCCAGTTCTTGGAAATTTTAGCTCTCAATTCTGAGATAGGGCTTCATTTAGTTCTAGGCAACACATGACTTTAAAATGTTTCTCAGTTGTAGTGGGAAGGTGGGGAGCCCCATTTCCACTGGCATTCACAGATTCACAGAGGACTTGAACACAGGAATGGATGAAACCGAGCAGAGTGAAATGTAGAAGGATAATGGGGTGTGGGAAATGCCCTCCCCCACTTACTGGTCTGTGGGAATCTGAGTCTGAGATCTCCATGGAGGAGAGCCTGCTTTCCTGGTATCTGGGGAGAGTGCTGGCTAGAATGACATGAGCCCCTGATGGCCCTTGATTGACTCATCATTATCCTTATAGAGGCATCTCTGGCCATTCTGGACTAGAAAATCAGTGTGATCTAGAAGGGTCAACCTGATTGCATTAGGCCCCTGTCCTAAACCCTTCCACCTGACATGTTCCGCTGCACTCAGGTTGCAATCAGACCTCTTAGTCATGGGCCTGACTGTGCCACCTCTGGGATGTTGTGTGCACGGTTCCCTCTGTTGGTAATAGCTGCCCCCTCTCTACTTTTCACCTGGCTACCTCACCTCTTCGGGGCTTAGCTTTAACACCACTTCCCCAGAGAATGTGTCCCTCCATCGCCCAGCTAAAACTTTGTTTCAGTGTTAAATTTTCTTGTACATACTGTTTAATTTTTATCCTAGCAATCGCTGGACTTGTGATGATTCAATCATTGGTATAATAGTTTAATAGCCAAATCCCCTAATATTCTGTAAGCTCCATGAATGCAGGAACTATGTGTATTTTATTTGGCATACCCAGTACTTAGTACACAGAAGAAACAATGTTTGTTGAATAAATGATGCAAAATATGGATTCTTTTACAGAACTAGGGAACAGGAATCTACATACAATTGTATATAGAGATTTTTTTTCAAATTGCTTTATATGGTACCCAGTCTCTCTCTATAATAAATATCCATTAAAATAAGATTTTAACAATTCTATAATATTATCCCTTACAGACGCATTATAATTTGTTTAACTACTGTCCTATTACTCATATTGAGTTGGACATTGTCTTTTGACTTCATCTTTGATTATTTCCTTGGGATAGAGACTAGAAGGAATTTCAGTTCTTCATTTAGTTATCAACAAACATGATGCTGGCAAGATTGCAGAAACCATGCTCATCAGTGAACAGCTTCAAACACTGGAATCCTTATTTCCAATATGCCTTCCATAAAGCTGGTGAAGGTCCTCCTAACCTTTGGGAATGAAAGTACATAGGGCTTCTTGGCTACATAGGTGACTCTATTTACTTTTTCTTCTGGTTTAACATTATCGTTTTCACTAACTAACAGCAGGCTGGATATTTCATTCTGTTAGATGTTGTATTTCATCTTTTGTTAATGATGGAAATCTGACTTTTAGTCCCACTGTTGCACTCAAATCCCATGAACTAAACTCAAAAACATAACAAATCTGGTGGCAGATGACAAGTGAGCAAGAGGACATTGAAAATAAAGGGGAACTTGCAACAGAACTGAGGTCACCAACAGAGAATGGGACAGGGGTGGAGGGGGCAAATGGTGGCGGAGATCACTGGAGAATGGAGATGAACACTTGGTGATTTGGTGGAAGGCAGGTGTGTTGACATATATACAAGGAATGAGTTCCTACACATAAGTTTATTTTAATGTGTAAAAATTAAAAAAGATTAATTAAAAAACGTTGACCAAGGGTAAAAAAAAGGGGGAGTCCAGACCCATTGGGAGTTAAGTGCAAAAATCATTGAGGAAGCAGAATAATCTCAAGAGAGAGCGGGAGATGACACGAACACAAGATGCAAGACAAATCAGTGTGTTTCAAACACAACAGCAAATGCAGATATGCAGGTAGAAGTTCCTAATTTTAGTCATCATCAGCTGCAACAAACATCTAAGATAAGGAATCTTTGTCCTGGCCAAGGTGCTGTGACAAGACATGGGGTTGGATGGTTGGTTTTTTCCAAAGGAAAGGTGCAGGCAGGAATGAAGGGGAGTAGACAGGCAAGTGGGAAGACAGAGGAGGAAGAAGTATTTATTTACTTAGTTGTTCATCTTGGTTGTTCCAATGTGCTCGGGATGTAAACCTGAGACCCCGGGATGTGTGTGGACTGTGCCCACCGCTACTCCAGCAGGGTGCGTCAAGACATGGGGTTTTCAATCAGACATCCTTAGTTTGAATTCTGGTTAATCACTTATGAACTGTGGAGCTTGAGGCAAGTGAATTTACCTTCCTGGTACCCCAGTTTCCTCAGCTAGAGAAAAACCTCATTTCATAGAGTATAAAGACTAAAGAGCAGCTGACTTGAAACAGAGTGAGAACCCAAGAAATTCTGGGAAGCTTTCTTCCCCAATAAGATATGTAAGTCGTATTCTAGTAACAGTGATGATAACTTATATTTTATGATCAGCACATATTTATTAGGCACCTAAGTGTCTGCTCTGGCGTGTTTGTCCCTGAAAGACAGACATTGCCCTTCCTACCGCATAAAGTAGTAAAACAGTCATCGTCATCTTCATTTCACAGATGAGGACACTGAGGAGAAACTCAAAATCTTACCCATTTTATTCTAGAGAATTGCAAATAAGTTGGGCTAAAGCCCAAATCTCTTAATGTCCACTCTCTTGCTTTCACTGGTAACATTGTCATGATTATCAGTAACAAACATTCTCAATAATTAGCAATGTTGACAAAACATCAGTAATTCATTATTTATGATTAGTTGTACTAGTTATCTCTCTGGGCATTTATCATGCTTGGTTATACACATGTGGCTGGGAACCCAAAGTGTCTGGAATAAGAGGATTTAACCCTGAACCACAAAGAAACCTTTAGCTCAGTGCTCCTGGGATCCCCTCGCTGTACCGCTATGATGCTGTCCTTGGACCCGGTTCATAAAGATTTTCTGTCTTGCTTAGTGGCACTAACCCAGCCTATCCGAACCTCTGCTATTACCAAGGACGCTGAGCTCATAAGAGAGTGTACACTCTTCGGACTGTGGGGCAGGGCCAGGCCACCGAGAGCCCTTCAGCTGGGTGGCATTCAAGCCGCCGGAGGCTGTCCTGATGTCCCTTACACATTGGGACACTGAGGTACTTTTCCTTCTACCAGACCTGCAGCTGTGCTTTTGGCTTCCTGTAAGAACCCTTGGTTCACTTGGAGTGGCTAGGTCACCAGATAATTCTCATTTCTTCACCAGATTTTAGAATGGTAACCTGGCCCAGGAAAGCAGGCACCAGGGGAAAATCTCCAGTCTCATCAGGCCTCAGGGTCCATGGCAAAATGAAATGTGTCATGAAAGGTACAAAAATTTTAAATGTGTCCCTTTCTCAGAGGTGTCATCTGCTCCCACACATGCTCCATTGTCCCATCAGTCTTACGAACACGAGTTCAAAGAGAAAATTATTAAGAACTTGAAGACGACCAAAGCAGAGCAGCAAGCCAAGTGCAGGTCCCTTCTGAGCGCTGGGCTTGAGCAGCGGCAGAGATCATAAGCACGTGAATATGACCCTGAATCCAAAGGCACCAGGTTGTTCAGCTGGGACAGCCAAGGGGCAGTGGAGGGAGGCAGCCACTAACTTAAAATGAACAGTTTGCCCGTATTTGTAGTCACTGGGCTTTGTAAAAACCACCCCAAACTTTAAAAAACTTATTTTTGTTTACATTGCCATATGATTTTCAGGATATTGAATCCATACTTCAATTTGTGTGCATATAACACACATCTGCTAGTGGAGTTCTAGTGTCATCACCACACTAACGCCTTCCTTCTGTTCCCTCCCATCGCCACCCCTCTGGCAACCGCAGTCTCGTGTCCTGTGAATTTTGTTGTGTCTTGTCAGTTCTTTATTATCACTTTTTTTCACCTATAAATGAAACTATCCTGTACTTCTCTTTTTCCTTCTGGCTTATTTTGTGCAGCATAATTACCTCCAGTTTTTTGTTTTTGTTTTGTCAATGCTGCCTATTTTTAGGAGACCCAGGGAGACTTAATTATCAGCACCCTTCCCTGTTCCTCTCTCCTCTGTGGTAAAAAGTCAGGTAAATGTCCTTTCTTTGTCTCCCCCCCCCCCCACCCCGGCCAATCAGAAAGACCTAACTATAAAATGAAAACAGCTAATATTTATTCAGAGAGTGCTACATGTTAGGGACAAAGGCCTATCTCAAAACTGCTTTGTGATCATACATGCACTTTATCTTTTAAATTTCTCTTGGTTGTTCCATACAATACTTATTTATCACCCACAAAGTTACAGAGGAGGTAATGGAGGAACAAAGAAGAATGTGTCCAGGGTCATGCACTGGAGCAAATGATAGTCTGACGCTGTTACCCAAACTCTTAACCATGCCGCCAGACTGCCTCCCTCATGAGTTCCACCAGCTCACTCCTTGGTGTCTTGATCCAGTGACCAGCAGCTAACTTTGTAACACAAAGGGAAAGATGTTTCAACACTGATGGGACTCTGGGTCATTCTGGCTTCTCAGTTTGGATTTATTTTATATGTTCACTATACTTCACAGAATGGATACGCCCTACAGACAAAATAGTTAATAAAAGAAGCATCGAAAACCTTGACCTTTTGGTGGGGCACAAACAATAAATGAATCTATTTCTCCTTGTTACATTCTTCTCTGTTCATTTCTTTTCCTTTGTTGTGCATTGTGGCTCTTAAGAGGAGTGTCTCTTCTTGTAAGTTTCCCAGAACTGAAATCAAATGGAAACTTGAAGAGACCAGAGGCTGACAATTTTTATTGCAAGGAGTGGCTGTGATGTTTACCTCACTTCTCTCTGAATACAAGGCAGAAAAAGGACAGTGGGTGAGGTGTGCCTCTTCTGTGATCCTGTCATACCCGCCACTGTATAGCTAGCTCACCAAAATGCTGAAACAGTCACCAGTAATTAAATGCTTATGGTTTGCCGTCCCTGGACTAAATGATTTTCATGAATAATCTATTAGGCCTTCCGACAGATCTAGGAGGTATAGTCTCCTGTTAGCCCCTCTTTATAAACGGAGAAGCTAGGATGCAGTAACTCGGTCAGGATTTCAGCCTTCAAACTAAAAGCCCTGACCCGAAAGCCCCCACATTAAGCCAGAGAGCTTTGCTGACTCTCTACAGTGTTCCAGCGTGAATTGACAATGGTGAATTAACAATGGTCTGTGTGTGTATTGGGCTCTCTCTCTGGATGGTGAACATCTTGGGGGCAGGGAGCACAGCAAGGATGCTTTTTTTTTTTTTTTTTTTCAATCCTCTACACTGAGCATAGAGTCTGGTATGTGCTATATATTTGCTTAATGAGTAGGGAAGAAGTGACAAATTCGGAATAACCATGTCACCAAGTGCAATGGATTGTGGAGATATGTGACTCATGGAATAACCAAGAGGGTGACTGCCCTCCCAGTTAAGCCACACTGAAGGCTCCGTCTCCTTGAGGATCAGGTATTTTTAGGCATGCACCAGCTCTCTAATGAGTACACAGAAGCTGGAGGGGACCCAACACACACAGCAGCGAGGCCAGCACTCTGTGGAGCAAGGCACACATCTGGAGGTTACAGCACATTCCCTCTCCTGGGGCCAAGTACTGGGAGCAACGTGGATTTCAATGGGTAGAATGCTGCAAAGTGCCACCAAGTTATAAAATAAACTCCTTTTGGTCTTTTGACCATAACCACACAAGCACAGACTATAGAAATGCCATTGTCCACAGTGGCACCTCCAAGCCTGAAGGAATGCAGATGCATTTCCATTCCAAACCAAATACCTTTGGTAAAAAGGTGAACAGTCCAATTGAGTAACCCACAGACATGTTAGTGTCAAATGAAGACATGACTTCCGTTCTCTAGCCCTTTGTATCTTACTTCAGTTAGGAAACACTCTTGTCTACCATGTGCAAATCTCTGATAGGTGCTACTATGGATCCCACGGTGAAATGTCAGTGTTGCCCTATGGCTATTATATGCTACTTCAGGAGATGCTTTATGCAGGAATGATAATACTCGTTAGGTGTGAGGTTGATACCTGGCTTTCACTTCTGTGAGTTGGGGAGAAAGCACTGAACCCAGAGGGTTGGTAAGTAGGAGGAAACTGATTGCATAAACAATGTGAAACTCAATAACCAACACATACAAGCACTAACAAGTGTAAGTCTTTCATTTTAGGGTAATAAACCAACGGTTGGTCAATTGTGGCCCAGGGATCAAGTCTGACTGACCACCTGACCTATGTATATGGGTCATGTGCTGAGAACAGTTTTTCCATTTTTCAAGAGCTGAAAATAATCTTCAGAAGAGTATCTTGAAAATGATATAAATGCAAATTTCAATGCCCACAAAGTTGTATTTGCACACAGCTACACTCATTCGTTTACATATCACCTATGCTGCTTTTTGAGCTTCAAAGGCAGAGTTGAGTAGTTCCAACAGAGACCATATGGCCAACAAGCCTAAATTATTTATTTTCTGGCTCATTACAGAAAAAGTTTGCAGACCCCTGCCATACACAGTTAAATCGCCAATTCGGTCTCATGGAAACACTTTCATTTTCACTAGCAGATTGAAAGGATGCTCACCCAAGCATATCCACAAAGACAAACTGTAAACATGCACTTACAAGCGCAGCTCAACTCACAGCGATTCAATTTGCTGCTCTAAATTTTTCAGGGGGCTCTTTGGAGCTCTCCTGGCACACTGGAAAATTTGGGGCTGTGTATTCTAGTATTTCAGACACGTGGTGTCCAAATGCTACTTCCTGATCCACTTGAGCTGGCTGACTCATTGAGTCACACTACATTATTATTAACATCAAATAATAAACATGAGTAGCAGATAATTCATATTTGGGGGTTAGAGGTGGCTTTTAAAGTCACAGCACATTATTTCTCCAAACCTATTCCGCAGTGCTGCTGCTTTGAAAGTGACCACTTTGATCTGAGGAGAACATAAGCGAGAGGAATACACTTAGGTAGAGGAAGGGAGAAGTCTCCGGGCTAGGCCACCTTGTATTATGTGTTTGGAGAGCATCTGCTTCATTGCAGTCACATCTCTGTTTACTATTTAAAGCCTCTTATTTGCGGAAGCCTCCTCAGACCATATGTTATCAACAAATGTTGCTAATCAAATACACACAGTAATTTTCATTAAAATCCCCTCCCCATCCCATGAACAAAAAACATTTGTCACAAAGGGAATATACCTCCCAAAATGACAGTAAACATCCACTGCAAACCTTTGTCAACAGAGCGATATTTACAAATGTGTATGTGAGTAAGCCAAGAACACAGCCACTTTCGGCAAATCGGGACCCTTGGAGGATTGGACTTGAGCAGGCTGGTGCTGGGGGATGATGTCATTAGTTGCCATGGAGATGTTGAGCATAAAGCCATAATTCATGCCAGAGAGACTGGATTTGCATTTACTCAAGGTATAAGGTGCATGTCAGCTGGGGGTTAAATTGGTACAGTCCATAAAATTAACCGCGGGCTTTAACAAGGCAGAAGTGTCATTTCAGTCAGTGAGAGTGATGTGGTCCCGTTTCTAAGAGGGAAAGAAAGTTAGTAATTGCTTGGAGACAACTGCATTAAAATCTTTTGGTCTGTCTCTCAGGCAGATTGCATGATAGTCTATGCCAAGTGAGTCAACTGTGCCATCACAATGTGTCTCATGCAAACTAATTGATAGGATGTGACTCAATGCCTTTAATGTACTAGAAAAGCTGAGCTGCAGTTTATCTACATTTATAAATGAGGTATTTGCTCTGTAGAAATGGAATTGTCCGGGAGGCAGAAAGATGAAGGCAGGCTCCGATTTCCCAACTTGACATTTCCACTGGAAGTATCTGAAATCACGTGTCTAAACCTCAGCTTTACCCTCCTCCCTCACATCTGTTCCTCCAAGTCTTTCCCAAAATAAAAAAGGAACTGCCCGCCACCCGAACATCATGCTTGTTTTCTCCTCTTCATTCCATGCCCACTTTATCATTAGATCTTTCATACCTCCCTTCACATAGCACAAATCTGATCATTGCTATGCAGGAAAAGAAACCAACATAGGGAGGTTAGTAGTTCCTAGAGAAAGGTGGGTGAAAATTTTAAATAGAGTGTCCAGTTAATACTTCTGCAAGAAGCACTGATCCCTCATGCTTCTTTATTTGCTTTTGATTAGTCTTCGACTGGAATGTTAAATCCACAAGGGCAGAGACTTTGTTTCTATTATTGCTACAGCCCTGTGCCCAGCATAGTGCCTGGCACACAGGACATGTTTGACAGGTAATTTTAAAGGGATGAATACTGAAATGTGAATTCCTTCACACACATATATATGTGTTTGAGATGAAATTGAAGCTGAAAATAAAATTTAATAATGTTTGATTCTCATGGGCTTATATTCTTTGGTATGATTAAGGAGGAAGTGCTGGAAACTTTTATACTATAAACTTTGTAAGTGAAGTGACAAAGGACATCTTTCTCTCTGTTAGAGTCCAATGTTTAGCTCTGTACAATGCAGAAGAAATATGTGATGAAAGCCTGTTCAGTGAAGGCCAGAGGAAATCACCTACACAACTATCCATTTAAATACAGGACATCTGTGTATCCACCCTGATTTTTTCCTTAGTTATGACTTTGGACAAGCCACTGGCAGTCTCAGTTTACTTACCTATATAATGGGGGAGAGGAACAAACAATTTTTTTTTTTTTTATCCTAAAGACAAAGAGTCTGGGTATTTGATTTCTAGCATTTCCTTTTGAGTCTTTTTTAGAGTTTCCATCTATCTGCTTTTACACATCTATTCTTGCATCTTGCCCACTTTTATTCTATTAGAGATTTTAGAATATTAAACAGTTATTTTAAATTCACAGTCTGATAATTCCAATATCTCTGCTATACCTGAGTCTATTTCTGATGCTTTCTCTCTCTCTTCAAACTATGTTTTTTAGCTCTTCTAATTTATGCTGGAAGCAGGTGATATAGTGGGTAAGAAGTCAGTATAGTTCCAGCAGCAATTTTTACTCTAATAAGCTGTGAGTTACTGTAGCTGCCTGTTTCCTCTCTAATTCAGGGGGTGGGCAGCACTTGTCCTGTGAACTAATTCTCTGAAGGGTCTAAGAAGAGTTACTGATTTTCATTTTGTTCAGCTTTTTTTTCTCTTGAGGATGGAAACTACAACATCTAAGCTCCTCACCTGATTAGAAACCAGAAATTCATTAGTCAAGGTATCTCAAGGTCCTGTCCTCCTGTGAGAGCCTAGACGGTATTCTTCATTGAAGGGACCTCACAGGAAAATACATACGTGGCGAATAGGAATACCTAAGTGGGAAACCCAGAGTTGGAACTAGTAATAAGATAGGTAACAAGATTAGGTATGAGGGGTGGATTGTGGTGCTGCAGAGTGGGGGTGGTCTGGGGTTGGATGTCATGGAATGGGAAGGAACTGTCCAGGGATAAATCATTGAGATGACCACACACTAAAAGACTTGAGTGTCTAACTTGCAGAGATTTTCTGTATCCCGTGTTTATTGCAGTCTTATTCACAACAGCTAAGAGCTGGAAACTACCTAAGTGTCCATTGTCCGATGAATGGATAAAGAAGATGTGGTATATATATATACATATACCACATATATTGTATATATACCACATATATGTTATTTATATATATATATATATATATATATATATAAAATGTGGAATATTACATAGCCCTTTGAAGAAATGAAATCCTGCTACTTGACATCAATGGATCTAGAGGAGATGATGCTAAGTGAAATAAGCCAAAAGGAGAAAGATAGATACCAGATATCACTCATAAGTGAAATATGAGTAGGCAAAACAAAGCAACAGATGAAACGAAACCAACATTGGGGGGTGGACAAGAGGTGGCAGAGCCCATTGGACAATGATGAAGAACACTTGGTGATTTGGTGGAGGGCAGGGCGTGCTGACATATATAAGGAATGAGGACACTGAACATAAGAGGAACCTACACATATGAGTTTATTTTAATTTGTAAAACTGAAGTAACCGCAATAA
>RJWH01002578.1:163567-219795 GCA_004363575.1 Solenodon paradoxus | reverse complement strand
TCCCCTCCTCCTTCCAATTCCACTACACCTGGCCCTTACCCTTCTTCCCATGGCCCTTCCCCTCCTCCACGCATTTCCCCTCCTATTGACCCTTCACCTTCCTCTTCCCCCCATTCCCCTTCCAGTTCCTCTCCTACTGGTCCTTCCCCTTCCCCTTTTGCTTCAGCTGGCTCTTCCCTGTCCCCAGACACTCCCTCTTCACATGCTCCTTCCCTCTCCTCCCCTTCCCCTCCTCTTGACCCTTCCCCATCCTCGTTCCCCTTCTACTTCTCATCTCTCCCCTTCATCTCCTTTCCTCTTTTCATTCTCCTGGCCCTTCCCCTTCCTCTGGTCCTTCTTCCCCTACCACTACTCTTCCCTTTCCTATCCACTTCTACTGGATCTTCCCAGTCCACTTCCCATTTCCCCTTCCTCCTCACCTCCTCCTGGCCCTTCCGCTTCCCCTCTGCCTGACCCTTCCCCTCCTCCTGATGCTTTCCTGGCCCTTGCCCTTCTTCACCTCCTCCTGGCCCTTCCTTTTCCCCTTCTCACCTCTTCCTCTTTCCCTGGCCCTTCCCCACGGCCTGAACTTTCCCCTTCCCCTGCCTCTTCTTCCTTTACCCTTCCCCCAGACCATCCTCTTGCCCTGCTCCTTCCTTTTTTCTTTTCCCATCCCCATTTCCATTCCCTTCCTCCCAGTCCTTTGCTTTCTCCAGGCCCTTTCCTTTCCCTTTTTCTCATCCATGGTCCTTCCTCTGGCCTATCCCATGCCCGTGGCCCTGCCCCTGCCCCTTTTCCTGACCTTGCCTTCCTTTGTCGTTTTCCCTTCCCCGCCCCTTTCCTGGTCCTTTCCTTTCCCCTTCCTCTTTCCTTTGGCTTCCCCTTGTCTTCCAGTGGGCACTTCCCTCCCCTGCCATTCCCCTTTTCTCTCCCTTCCCCTGGCATGCCCCTTTCCCTCTCCCTTTTCATTTCCCTGTCCCTGACCCATCTCCTTCACCTGACTCTGGCCCTTCTCCTGACCCTCCTCTTGGCCCTTCTTTTCCTTCCTCTTCCCCTTTAACTCCTCCCCTCCCATTGCCTTTCCTGTTTCCAATCCTCTCCCCCTTTCTCCTTTCCTGGCCCTTCACCTGCCCTAGCCTGATAGGTCCTTACAGAAGGACTTTTTTTTTTGAAGGTACACATATATAACATCACTCTGCAGGATAAAGAAAGAGAAAAATTAAAAAAAAATAAGTTGTTGATGGATTGTAAGTAAAGGAATTTGGATTCTCTAAAATCTGTTTATGTGTATGTATATATGCATATATTTTTGTTTACCAGGGCAAAGTCCTAATTAAGAAAATTGACAGGCTTGAGATATATGCAATCATGACTGTCTCTAAAACAACTGACATTTCTTTATGCTACTACTTCTGCTGTGAAAATGTGGAGTCCCTAGCCTCCTGCTGGAGTCAGATAAAACTTCATTTACCATATCCCAAATGGCAAAGTAATTACTCCTGGCTCTAGAGCATTCTATGCTAGGCCACAGAAGCACATTTTATATACAATTCTTGTAATTAAGTAATTGGAGGGCAACAATCTGTTCAGAAGTCCTGTTCAACTATTAATCCCAGCTACGTATAGGGTAAAAATTAAAGAATGTACTAGCACTTTTCTTTTTTCTGAAAGAAACATTGGAAAAAGCACAGCTATTCACTTTGGCTAGATATGTCATATACAAAGTAGCTGGAGTTATTTTTTGTTTTGTTTTTTTTCAGAACGTTTCATTTCTACCAATCTTACCTTCCTCATTCAGCTCATCCGGGAATTTAGTGGTGCCTGAATTATTGGTGTATGTCATCAGTATTTCACAGACTCTGTTAAATGCAATGATCTTCATGGCAGGCTTCTGAAAACAAAACTTTACAAGTAATCAAGATTTCTGGTTGGTCACTTGATTTTGTTCATGAGGGTAGCAAATCAATTGTTTTAACTTAACAGGAGTTAGATGGCACCGCTCTTCTATTTCTCCATTTAAATTATCAAAAGAGGAGGAGGAAAATGAACAGGTTCAAGTTCCACGAAGCTTTGGTGCGTTTTCCTTTAAAGCAGCATTTATTACTCTTATTGATAAATAATGTGCTTCCCATGTAAATGCTATGTAATCCATTTCCATGCCTCACTTGATTCAACAGCTTAAGTCCCTAATTAGGCATCTGGTAGACAATGAAACTTTGTTTTCCTGCAAACTATTGGTCTCGTACTAATGTAGCTTGAACAACAACAATTTCTTTCTCGAGAGATTAATGTGATGCTTGCAGTGTCATGAAGGAGGAGTCAACATTTACATTGTATTAATTGTTGGGGTGTGAGTAAGTCACTGCTGTGACAGTGAGGCCACAGGTGTTCGAATACAACAAGGAAAACCACCTCAGCCTTGCTGGGCACAGGAGAGACGGCACAGAGGCGTCCGTGAGCTGTCAGGAATGTGGGTTCCATGCCTGCTTAACTCGGGTGCTCTTATTTTCGGAGAGACCAGCTAACACTCTGCTGTTTACTTTGCTTATAACTGTGAATGTACATATAAATATATGTCCACGCTGTGTCTAAATACAGATAGACATAGCTGCTGTTTTTACCTGCATGCTAAGAAGGAAGAGGACATGTCTGTTAGAAAGCACGCGATACGAAAAAGTCCATTGATACTGGGCCATTCTCTAAGACAAAGTTGTTTAAGGAAAGCTTAAAAAAAAAGAAAAGTGAATTATAAACCAGGTGGTGCCAAGATGGCCAAACTGAAAAAAAAACAGCCACACTTTCCTTGTCGCCCTGGTGTCACCGGAGGTAAAAGTGGACCCAGCTCCCCTGTGCTTCCGTCTCTGCTTGAGCAGCAAGGGAACTTGCCCAAGGAGCTCCAAACAGAAGACTCCTGAATTTTTAGGGACTTTTTTGGGGGTAGGTGGGTAGTAGGAGAGAGGGTGTTTGGCTACAGGTAGAAAATCACGACTGATCTGCTATAGAGAAAAGTGTCTTTGTCAAGCCCCCTGGGGTGCCTGATAAAGAGGCTTCTAGAAGGAGGTGACAGGCTAGGAGGGAGGTGGGTCTGAACCTGGCTGGCTGAGGCATCCAGCACGCTGACCTGATTCTAGGGGGTTGGGACCATGTCTGCTATGAGTGGACAACTTCCTCCACCTGACCTGGAGGCTAAGCCTATGTGGCTGCCTAAGGACAGGCCTGAAAGGTCACAGCTGGGGTCTGAACTAGAAGCTGGACCCCTAATGCACTAGTGTTCTAGTCAGCAACAGTATTCTCATTTCCAGTGATGACCCCCTTAAGCCTGTCCCCTGTTAAGACACAAAGTTCCTGCAGCATGACTCACGGAAAGCAAAGCAGGACTAGCTTCTCCTAGGTCTGTTCCAAAGCGTGTGAGAAGTTACAAAACAAGTGAAAGGAAACAAAACCCAAATACACGCCATCGTTCTGAATACCTGGAGCCTTCACAAGAGCATAGTAGGAATTGCTTTTTGCTGGTTTTTATCATTGAAAGTTTAATATTTCAGACATTTCTACTTCATACAGAAATGAATACCTTTCTTTGTATATTGTTGAGTTTGGTAGTAGATGAACATGTACTATAACCATAATTTTAGAGTTTCTAGAACAAATGACTTCAGATACCTGGGTATGTGACATTTACAATAGGGGTGAAATAATCTCTCAGACTGTATAACTGCTTCTGGGGGTTGGAATTTATTGCAGTAATGGGTACAGTTTCTCTGCAGAAATTTTGTTTTAAGATGCATCATGGTGAAGCAAAAAATATTGCCTACAATGATGCCATTATATCCTGAAAATAATGAAAGCAGAATTATTGTTAAGATGAAAGTCTTTGAAATGAATAGTTACTATTAAAGTAAATTGTACATGAAATGTAATAAAGAGGAAAATTTTACTGGAGTGATTTTTCTCTTCATTATGGAAATGTTTCTGACAATATTGAAAAGCAGTGCGAAGGAAAAAGCAAACCTGTTCTGCTTTAAAGAATTGTTTGGATTACAGTGGGCACCACTTCTCTATTTAGCCATTACTTTCTCAAACAATTCTTTTCTTACCAAGAAATCAAAGCATTTAATCCAATACAGTTTCTAGCATATGTTTAGAATTGTTTTTAAGCAAAAAGAAATGTACGATTCTATAGAATGGTGAATAAAAAATGAACAGGAAAATTAGCTATGATTTATATATATTATAAAATGTACATGCATATTTGTAAAAGGTATTACTTATAATGACTTACCTGGGTAATAGTTTTGCTTTTTTAAATATTAGCATAAGCACTGAAAAGATCACAAAAATACACACATTCACAGCATGGAAGGATGTGGTATGCACTGTCTTATAGTTCCCTTTGCAAAATCACCTGACTTTATGAGATGATCAAGAGCCTAATAACTTAGGTAAGTGTAATTGTTATTTCCCAGTTATTACTGATTTATTACCTAGCTGTGAGTTAACATATGACACTGACTTTGCAAAACAGTGACAGGTACTCACTGAACTAATGGATCTCTTGTGAACAGCATAGGGATCATAAATGTAAATGATGAGTATTATGTCAGAAGACAGACTGATCTTGAAAGTAATAACCTACTTGACAGAAAAACTGAGCCATGAATTTTTAATTAAACCTGAAAAATCATCAACCTGTTACTATACACAGAATTCAAGTATGGTTGGACTGTCACGGGTCATATTTCTTTGTTTCTCTTCTTGAATTTGGTGATGCTCTGTAAAATTTTCCACATTCATATCTTTAAAGCAGTTTATTTGCTATTTATAAAAATGCTGTTATAGTCCTGTGATTTCGGTAAGTTTATTACATTACAAACAAGTGAAACATTGATTTATTGTCATGCCGATATAAAATATTCTTTCAAATATATTTACTTACCTGATAATGAAGAAATGCATCAAATTGGAGTTGGTCAATAGTACTAAACAAGTATAGTCTTCTTAAATGCAATATGGATGCTCAAAGACTATCGAAAACAAAAAATACCTACTGCACTTAAACATCAACCATGGAAAAATGAAACTGACAGGGCTCCAACAATTTTTGTTCTGATGAGCATCTTTGGTTTCCTAGTCAGGCACATCACACAGTGAGCTGTGAGAATCTTCTTAACGCTTAGTCAAAGACAATTTCTTTTTTATATCAAATTATATTTTTGATATCTGAACTGAAAACTCAATATAAGCAAACACTGAGTTCCAAAGTGATTGATAAAGCAAAATTCAATTACAGTTGTCTCAGCTCCTTCGTGCAGCTTGAATCAGACAGAAAATTTATAATTTTAAATTATAAATAATTCCAGGGCAGAGTCAGTGCTATGATATGAAATGAAAATTAAAACTACATCTGGTAGTATTACCTTACAAAATAGCAGGGCTCATTTAGCTGGTATGCTGAGAACATATTCATTTCTGTTTCTACACATTTAATGGTCTTTAGGCTTTTGGATTTCCTAAAGAGATTCATCTTGATCAAAATGTATACACAAACTCCCAGTTGATCTCCAATTGTGTGGATGGGAGTAAGGCACCCTCATGCATGCCTCCATATCAGTCTGACCAGTCTGCTCACATCATCATGACATTGAATCCCAGACTTGAAAATCTATGAACAGTTCTGACTTTGGTAATATGGCGAAGTCAATCACCTGACTTCACACCTCCACAATCTAGCCTTGTTAGCAATGTGGGATAAAGTTAAGGAGGCATAGTCACAAGGAAGAAAGGGAAATACCCAAGCTGAAGAAACAACATGGCATTTCAATACAGAGTTGTAAGAAAATGAGCTAGCATGGGGGCTTTAGGGAGGTTGTAGATAGTGTTCTTCGTAACCAGAGCAAGGACTTAGGCTCCCATGTAGGGCTGAGAACCTCAGACTCCATTCATGTAAAGAAGGTGCCCTGAGAAACCCTTTCTAATGCCCATGGGGGTAATGAGGAAGAGAGTCTATTTATCTGGATTCTGGGTGAGGAAACAGACCCTTGAAATTTGAAATGTCTCCTATCTAGTGGGTTTGGGTTCAATCTATGCTCACAAAATCGTCCCGGGAACGCTGCCTTAAGAAATCTACAAAATCAGTGTTGGCCCAGTAGACGGGCAGATCTGGGGATAGGAAGCATCAAATGCAAATCTGACAATTCCAGATCTCTAGAAATAAAGCCCTGGGAAGGTAATCTCACAATCCAAAATTACAAAAGAAACAAGATCATCCCCTCTAAGAGTCATCATCATTACAAATCAGATAAACAGAATCTCAGAATTGTAGGTAATAAAGTAAACAGGATAAAAAAAAGGTTGAACAAGATGAGAAGCAATGTAAAATGAAATTCTAAGAAAAAGGAAAATGTATTAGGGATAGGGATATGATAGAAAGATTCAGAAAAGACAATTCCACCAAAATTAAAAACAATTCAAAATGTTTGATTAGAAATGGTCAAATAGAAAATTAGAGATCCAGAAGCCAGAGAACAGCGAATGTGCATTGAGTATTTACCTTGCATACAAGTGCTTACAACTGATTGCTATACTATTAGTTTTCATTGTTGTTTCTTGTTCATTGTATTATTTGTGTGTTTGAGTTTAACCCTGGAATCCACCAGTGACTGTACTATCCTCACCAGTCTATTTTATTGTCCCTGAGGAAATTATCCACAATTCACCATAGAGCAGTAATTAAATGGACAATAAGAAAGATTATAGGACGTGAGGGTTAAAATTTGATATCATGATCTCCTTGACACTTAGATGCACATACTCCATCACTGGTCTCTGAAGCTTACTCTTTGTTTCTCTTTATGTTTCTGTCCTCGTTAACACCTGGTCAGCAGGGTACACTTGTGGACAACAGCTCTCTTCCCTGGATTATTCCCCTTAAGAGCTCATTGAGTCCCATTGCTTTAAATATACCTGCCGGATCACTCCCAATGTCTGCCCTTGTATATGCACATCAAATATAAAACTGCCTGAGCAGTTCCCCAAATCAATACATCCAGAACAGCTCTGCTATCCCTACCGTCAGTCAGTCAGTTCTTTCTCGAGGGTCCTTCCCAGTCTCTAGCCATTCTTCTTGTTCATTTTGAAAACATATCTAATTCATTAAAAAAAACAAACACCTGTTTCAAGGGTCAAACCACTGCTTATTATCTACACCAGTGACTACCCTAACCCAAGTTACTATTATCCTGGATCGTTGCAAAACTTCATTCCCTCTCATTCAAGGGAAATGATAGCACATCTTTGCTCAAAGTTCTCTCATGATGTCCTAAATCCCACAGGGAAGGAAAAGCGTGTAAGGCTGTAGATAAGGAGGTTGTCCTCCAAAGTCATTCTCACAATGCTTGACTTAAAGTGAGCGGAAGAACCTTCCTCTGTGATTCAGGCAGCAAAGATGCAGGTTATGAAATCCGTGGACCTGGTTCAAGACCCAGGCAGAAAAATTAACAGAAGGACATAATAAAAATCAGTACAAATAAATGAGAGAGCCAACAAAACAATGGAAAGGATCCATTATACTGAGATGTGTTTTCAAACAGATAAACAGTCTAGTTTAAGGTTTGTCACTTTTCTGAGAGAGAGAGAGAAGATTCAAAGAAGGAAAAGTAGAAATTAAAGAGGAGACAGTACTCACGCTCCAGTTCTATCCTTCACCCCATGTGTTCACCCCCTTCCCTTCTGTGACCACACATTTGGCCTGTTTTTGTTTACCTGAGCCCTTTCATCTGTCTGTTTCAGTGAACTTCAGGAATACTTAGGAGATCCTTAGCTTAGAGTCACGTGTGGATTTTTAACAATGCACACATTAAACCTATATAATGTTACAATACAATGATACTTCAGTGTTTGTTTTTTTCTTGGCAAACAGCACATCTAGTCACTGCAGCAGCCAACCCAAACTAGACATCAGACTCAAACAAAAAGGACTGACAATACCAGGGGGAACTAGTACCCCCGCCCCACCCTTCACTGCGCAGGTATCTTCTGCAGCTATAAACCTTCGTTTTGTCTTAGTTCCCGGGACTTGCGCGCAGAGAACTCTGAGGCCTGACCTTTTCTTTCACTGTCTTATGATGGAATATGATGCCCCTGAAGTTGCACAGAGAAAACGCCATGCGTATGCTTTCAAGTTTGCTAGAAACTTGAGACAAAACTGCATTTCATGTGTATACGCATACTCCCAACTTTCCTGTGCGCCCCTGGCGCAGGTGTCAAGGACAGACAGACAGGCTTTGAAGGGTTCTGGAAAAGGTGGGGCAGGGTAGCGGGTGGAAGCAGAGGCCGGGCTAAGCACCCAGTGCTCCCCAGGCCCACAGAGCCTGCTGGAGGGGCGGGGGTTGCCGCCCAGGGGCTTCAGCTTCACAGCAAGCTGCAAATTAGACTAGCGGACCAGGCCGCCTGCTGCCCAGGCACCTGCCAGCCACGCACAGGTGACAGGATGCAGGGCCGCCAGGGCTCGACCCTCAAGAGTTCTATCGAGAGCATCAGCGGCTGCAGCGACTTCCATGGCAGGGCCATCCCAGCCAGGGGATCGCCATTGTCATGGGGCGCCCTGCCCCAAGAAAGGACAGTCAGTCACTCTCTCCAAGTCACTTTCGGGCGGGCAGCCAGCCTAGACCTCCCGGCTTTGCCGCGTTCAGTCCAGTGATGCCCCTGCGCCCAGGGCACCTCCTTAGCCCAGTGACCAGTCACCGGTCTAAACAGAGCAGCTGCAGACTCTGCCTTCTTGGGGCTGTGACTCCCTTTCCCATCCCATCCTCCTCACCGCAGGGCCATCGCTGCTGCCCTCCTCCGGGTTGGGGACCTGGCCACTTCTCCCAGCCCGGTCGGGACTCTTGGATGCACGCTGTCCTTTGGGGTCTGGGTGGGGTCTCCGGTTACTAGCTGGAGGTTCCCCGCTAGGGACTGCAGTGTGAGCAGCAGCTCTGGGTTCTCAGATTCAACAGCTCCAGCTGGTGCTTTAAGGCAACAGCAGGGGTGACGGCAGGAAGACTCCTGCACGGCCCCTGGAGGCCTCAGAAGCTTTCCCTGCAGGGTCTGAAGGGCATCAGGCCGGGTGATACCTGCAGCCTCCTTTTCACTCCTGAAGACTGACCAGAGGCCAGTGACACCAAGCAGCTGTCAAGATCTTTAGACGAAACACCCACCCTCAACCCCCCAAAACCTAGAGTCTCGTAGGAAGAGAAAAGTCAAAGTCAAATCCAGCCACTGACTCCAGTTCCAAATTCAGGATCTTTGAATGGAGTCCCTCTTCATCGGTCCAGATGTATCTGGCAACTGAATGATGGAAGCACATTGTAAAACCAGTGACATCCATTGCTGTCTCTCTTCTTACTCCTTTCAACACGAAGTGAATATTCATGTTTAGTTAGCTATCAAGCTATTTAGTTAGCTAAAAAAATAATAAAAGGGATATCCAGGTTTTTTCTTTGTAAGCTGGTCTCAAGCAGAAAAGCCTAGGAGACAAGACGCCCTCTGCCGATGAGTCAGGGGCAGGAGGGGGCTGACTTGGGAACCAGGAAAAAAGGCACTGCAATGCTTTTTTATAGAGAAAGTTCCCATTAGAATGAGAAGTCAGAAAAGAGGAGATGTTAAACTGATAAAAAAAAATGTAGGATCTAAAGATATGACAAGGATGGGGCAATATGCCAACAATTTAGACAATCTCGAGGAAATGGATAAATTCCTGAAAACACACAACCTGCTGACACTGAGTCAGGGCTCAGCAGAGACCCTGAGCAGATCAGTGCTGAGTGAGGTGAGCGAATCAATCATGAGCCCTCCCAACACAAAAACCCAAGGCCGAATGGCTTCACAGACAAATTCTACCCAACACTTGAAGAATTAATACCAGTCCTTCTCAGACTCTTCCAAAAATGAAGAGAAGCAAACAGTTCCAAACTCATTCTATGAGGCTGTAATTATCCTGATACCAAAGCCAGAGAAGGTCACTTCAAGAAAACAAAATTATAATTTTATCGTTAAAAAATAAAATTATAAAATATCTCTGATAAAACACAGATAGGAACATTCTCAAGAAAACATCAGCAAACTGAATTCCAGAACACATTAAAAGAATTATACCACATGACCAAGTGGGATTTATCCCTGGGATGCAAAGATGATTCAACGCATACAATTCAATTACTGAATCACGACAGAATGAAAGATAAAAATCGCATTCTCAACTCAATAGAGGGAGAAGAATAATTTTGCAAAATACAACATCCTTTCCTGATAAAAAAAAACCCTTCAGCAGGTTAGTTGTAGAAGAAACATTCAACAGAATAAGACCACAGAGGACACACAGCTAACATTACACTCAGTGGCGAAATGTTGAAACCCTTTCCTCTATGATAAGAAAGACAAGAGGCACACTATTGTAACTCATATTTAATACAAAGTCCTAGAGAGAGCTATTTATTAAGACAAATAACATTTAACCAAATAAAGGAAGAAGTAAAATGTCATTACTTACAGATGCCATGCTTTTGTATATAGAAAAGCCCAGACTCAACCAAAAAACTGTTGTTACTAAACAGCAAATTCAGTAAAATTGTAGGGTATAAAATCAACATGCAGAAATCTATTATATGAATATATACCAATAACGAAACCAATGAAAAGACAAAATCATCACATCATTCACAAATGCATCAACAACACAAATTACCTAGGAAGAAATGTAACCAAAGAAGTGAAAGATTTGTACAATGAAAGTTACAAGAATTTGTGAAAGAAATTGACAACGAAAAAATGGAATGACATCTCATATTATTAGATCAGAAAAATATTGTTAAAATAGCCATACAATTCAAAGTTATTTACAGATTAAATGCAATACCTATGAAAATATCACTGGCATTCTTCACTGAAATGGGAAAAAGCATCTATATATATAAAATATATCTGGAACCAGAAAGAACAGCAAATAGAAAATAATCCTGAGAAAGAAGGATGCCTGTAGGCATCATGCTTCCTGATTTCAAACTGTATTACAAAGCTACAACAGTTAAAACTTCTATGACTCATCCATAAACAGAGTTGCAAAGTGCCACAAAGTTAATGTTTTACTTTGGAAAATGTAACTTTTTCATAAAATGTCATTTATGTATAAATATAACAGTGGTTGTTTCTTTAGCATATGTTTTAAAATTTCTACTTTAATTTCTTAAAAATGTTCATAGCTATAGTTCTCATTTTCAGAAAGCTCTTTGGGGTACTCATTTTTTAAATAAGTGTGAAGTATCCCGAGACATAATAATTCTGAGGGCCCAGACTATACTAACCTGTTTTTCTATCTATCTGATTAGCACAGCTAATTGAATGTAAGTGGTTAGTTCTTGATAGAGTGTATATATATTTCTGCCATGTGTGAATTATTTGCATATATTCTTATCAGAGTTTACACTTTTAAATGCAATAGAGGCATGCCTGGTGGAGCAGCAGTTAGGCCAATCGCCTCCAAAGGAGCAAGCTACATACCCGTGTTCCAGTCCCGCGTCCAAAGGGGCAACAATCAGTGTGAACAACTAAATAAAAAAAAAAAAAAAAAAAAAAAGAAATGCAATAGAAATAGAAATGCAAACTCCAGAAGCAATTTCTTCCATTTTTGGATCATTTTGCAATGAGAAAAGTTTTGAGGTGCCCCTGGTGACTTATTGGTTAAGTTCACTGCCTCTGGCCTGTGCAGTCCACATACATCCCAAGTGCTGGGGTTTGTGACTCAGGGTGAGTGGAGGTGGGTAACCAAGATGAACAACTAAAAAAATAAAGCACTCTCCTCTCTCTCTCTCTTTCTCTCTCCCTGACTCCCTGCTTCTACTCACTTTCATTCCTGCCTGCACCTTTATTTTAAAGACAAAAAAGATTTAAATTATTTTGAACCAAATCAATTTTCTGAAATTCTGCAATCGAATGCAATTAATATTCTGTTATTGTAGACACTACATTACGTTATCTATGGGGGTGATATATTATTATGCACCAAATGTTGACTACTCATTGAGATCGACATTGAAATGCTAATCTGAGGCCAGGCCTCACCAGTTCCTAGATTCTACCGCTCCAAGTATCATTTACTCCATTCTTTTTGGAACCAAATTCAAGAGTTAATATTTACCCCTTTTAAGTTTCTCATACTAGGCTGATTGCTGTATTACACTGAAATTCTTTTAGATTCTAATTCACTAATTAATTCACTAATGACCATATCTTGTTATTTTCAGTTTTTGTAAAATGTATTCAATCTTTTTTATATTAAATTCTTATGAAAAACGCTGCTCTTTAAACTATATTTGCATCACCCACATTTCTTTTCTTCTCCATTAGTTGATATTAAAGACCTCCACCAATACCTTGCTAATTCCATAGGACTGTGAAGAGACATTTCGATTAGTCATAATGACGTTTACTAAACGAACCCATTACTGCTCCTGGTGATAAATGGTTTCATTTTCTAAGTACACAAATCTTAAATATCTAAATCTGGAAACTTACCGAGGATTTAATATCACATCCACTTTTACTTTATAGATCTTTTTTTTTTTTTTTTAAGAAATGACAGTTTTCCTTCTCCACCATTTTTCCATCACTAATTTTTTTATTTGAAATTTCTCTAAGGATTGTGATACATAATTCATCAGCATTGTGTTGTCAAATGATTTCCAAATCAGGTTCTTCCTTTCTAATAAATGAAGGCTCTTAAATTTAAAGCAACAAGCCAGAGCACTCAATGCAGTGCTGCCTCCTACTGGCCAGGAGACTGAAGGTCAGTTAACTGTACTGGACACTTTACCCTGGTGATAGAAGTAAAAATACCCTTCCTGCAGGGACGAGGGGCTTAGAAATTATGTCTTAAAGTGCATAGCACCAACAAAAAGTTCAACACATTTTAGCTTTTAGGGTCAGTCAGTGCCTAATTTCTAATTTTTAAATTTCCCCATTCTTGGTACTGCTTTTAAAAATTCACTCAAGATTCATGTTCATAGTAATTGACCAACAGACAACATCAGATGTTCATTCATAGATTTGTTTGGTTGGTTTATTGTTAACGTAGCTGTCTTGGGCACTGGTTTTTGTAAACATGGCTTTTTTTTCCTCAAGATACTCAGTTTTTTCTTTTAATAGAAAGCATAGTCTTCAATATTTTTACAGCAACATAAATATAGGTGAAGTAAAAATAAACACATGCAATATTACTGATGAAATATTGACAAAGTGAGAAATGGGCATTGTATTAATGGCTGTATTTATTACTTTTCTTTTTATGATTTATCCTATTGATGAAAGAAATTGCCTAAAATAAGGTAAAAGAACTACATTCTTAGAAACCAGGGGTAAAAGACATTTCTTCATTGCTCACTATATTTACTTTATTCTAGGAATTGAATATATGATTTCAGTATTTATACTGACGCCTTAAGGGACATTCTTCTTAGTCAATTGAGTAATGTGCTTACACATACACTTATACGATTCAAAACTAGGCAATTAATTCCAAACGTACCACCATGACCCACTACATATTTCATGAAGTGGCTGTTACCACATTTGCCTTAGTACTTTGTTAGCGATTGCATCATGATTATTTTATTCTTAATTATTTTCATCAGTTATAAGATCTTCATTGTCCATATTTGCAATACAGGATAACCAAAGCATAAAGCAGGCTGTTGTCTACATTAAGTAACAAAGGTGGCATTGAAACACTGTTTCTTTGTTTACATCAAACTAGCAATGTTGTCATTTTGCTGATTTTCTTAGCAGCAGCGTGGACTGAGAGCGTATTCTTATCAGCAAAGACATGCAGCATTTATGTTTTCTTATCCTATATGCGGACCACAGTCAGTGAAATACATGCAGTCCAAAAATGGGGAGAATTCATTTGGACATTTGACCTGATGTCATCGTTTAGGTCTGGCTGTTTGAGTCTAGATTTTTCTGCTTCATTCCGCGTCAATAATGACTTGATTCATCGTGAAGCAAAGTGGACTGCAATCATGAAGGCTCATGGGAATCAGGAAGCATCGATTTTCCTCCCTTCTAATCAAAGCCTCTGCAACACGCAGGTGCTGGCTCAGAGTTTCTGAAGTTGCAAGTGAACATTGCTCTTTCTCAAGGCTGTAACTATTTTCCCTACTCAGGTCTGGAGGGAGGTTACGGACAAAGAGGGGTAGGCAGTCAGAGCTTAGCATTTTGCAGAAGCTCAAGGAGCCTGGAGCGGGGGACTCACCATGTGTGGTAGCTGCAGCAAAGCCATTGCCTACAGGCATCTCCGAAAGGGCGCCACAGCCTCCTCAGCTCGCCCAGGAGCTCTGCTCCAGGCTACACATATGGTTTCGGTTACTTTAAAAATCTGCATTTTCTACCATTTTATTTGAATACCAAGTCATATATCCTATATATATCCTATATATACATATCCTATATATACATATCCTACATATACATATCTGTATATGTATGTTATAAAGATCGCTAACAATCTGCATTTTCAACCATTTTATTTGAATACCAAGTCATATATCCTATATATATCCTATATATACATATCCTATATATACATATCCTACATATACATATCTGTATATGTATGTTATAAAGATCGCTAACAAATTCTTGTCTCCCTCTAAAGTACTCATGATAATAAAATTTTTCTGGAACAATCTACATTTAACAATGTAGTAGTGGAGTGTATAGATTGCATCAATATTCAAATATTCATGTCCACTTACTAGAAAATTCTCAAGAATAAAGAGAAAAACAAGTTCTCTATGTTCCACAGAGCTGACCTTTGATTTGAGACCGACTCTGAAATGAGGTGAGTGAGAACCACTGACGTCTCCATGCTGGACCCGAAAGTTCTCCTGTGTAGGCTGTAGTGAGAAGGGATGTGACACAATGAGAGAGATGAATTTAATGGTCAATTGGACAACATCACTGTCCAAGGGAGAGAAAGATGGAAAATAAAACTAGAAAGTCCTTTTAAGACTGGCCACTATTTACACGAGGTTTCAGTTGTTATTAGGATTCCTCCAAATGTCAAATTTTAATGGTTTCTTTTATAGAACCAGTACATAGATATCACGTATGTCTCAAAAGTGTCTTTTTTTTCACATGCCATCAACTCCCAGGTGAAACGATGCTGCATGGTGGTGGTTCCTATCGGGGTTTGGAAAGTCAAGAGTAAGTGTCCCCGGCAAACAGGCAGGCTGCCCCTGACCCAGGCTGTCCTAGGAGGTACAGTGATGCCAACTTCGCTTTGGTTCCCTATTCTGTACTGTCATGAAAATGACCCAAGTGCCTGTGAATGTTTTTATAGGACCCAATATGTGCTTCAGCTCAACCAGATACAATTTTCAAAGATATTTTGTACATTTCAGAAGCCAGTAAAATGCATTCCCTCCAAGAATTTTTGCTTCAGGATGTTCCCATTATGTTGGGGTTCTCATCTGAGTCTTAGCATCACCACCCAGTTTTCTTCCTCCTTTGTGCACTCAGAAATGTATAAGCAGAACTTAAAACATTAAGATGGAAAGAAAAACTAGACAATATAGTCAACTGATGTATAATGGCATGAAGTTGTATCAGTATAAACACATTTAATACTATAATCTTTGCTAAGGTGGAAAATGTATATATTTACATTTATTTTATACATTTATACATTTTATTAATATATTAGTGGAACATTAATATGTGCATATAATAAATTAAAAGGGGCATAAGTGGAAAGATTCTTTTTAAGATCCCACAGGACTCATTTTGATATACAAGCACTGGTCATATACCATTGTTCATATCCCATCATAATTAGCATACAAATATGAAATAAGATATTATACACATCACACATTTATACATATACATACACGTGTATAGAGAGATACACGTGTATATACAGTTTCTCATGAAGTTTTCTATTTTCAGTAAATATACAATATATATTCTATTGTGTTCACTTTATATAATCAAATTAGATCTATTTAGTTATTTTAGCAGCAGCAGAGAATATTTCATTATACACATGTATTATGCTATATCTAATGAGTCCTATGTTAATGGGCATTTATTTCCAATGTTTTGCTAATGCAGAGTTTGCTGGGAATGTTTTCATGTGTGCCTTTGCGCAATCGCACCATATGCTTTAACCAACAGAATATCAAAATATGACACTGTACTACCTTTTGCTATGGTAGAAAAATTACACCTTAAGGAGTCCTACTACCAGAGATGACATGTCCTCCCAAACTGCAGAATTATGAGTAAATACTACAATGTTATAAGACTAATTTTTATCGTAGGTAGTTACGCAGCAATAGATAAATGAAAATGATTTCATTAAAATGAGAAATTTCTGCTCATCAGGACCCCAAGAGAATGAAAGGAAGCCATGGACTGGAAGCAGACATTTAGAACATATGCAACAATAAAGGAACTTCTATCCAGACTCTATAGAGTTCCCAACAAAGGACAAGAGGAAATGTAATACATGGGCAAAAGGCTTGAGATATTTCACACAGATTATATTAAAATAGACAATTATATCCACCGTCCAATAGGATTAGTCATTAGAGAAATACAAATTAAACTGCTATGAGATAGCAATACACAATCATCAATGACAAAAGATTTACTGAAACTAAAGGTTTACAAGGATTTCTGTAGCGGGTCAAGTTTCCTTAATAGCTAGTGAGTATAAGCAGGTACAAACACATTGGAAATAGGTTGGCAGCACTTACTAAAAGACCAACAATGCCTCTCCTGGGGATAGTCTCAAAGTAAATGAGTGCATATGCTCACCAAAACACAGATGAGAGAGTTTTCTTCCCAACTTTGCTGTTAAGAGCCAAGAAGAAGCATGTATCCAGAGAAAGTACTCACATTTGTGCAACGATCAGACAGCGATGCAAAAGAGTCAAGGGTGGGGAACAGCATTTACATGGATAAATGCTTCTTTTTACTTCAGAAATGACATCTTCCCATCTAAATCTCTCTGTTGCTTGAATTCGCTCAAAATTATTTTTCCATATATTATTGTTTAGACCCATTTTCATATTTAAATCATTTATTCTCACCAGCAAATGTTTGTATCAAGAGTTAAAAAACAATTCATTTCTCATGTTTAGCCATTCATTTCCACTTTGACAGAGTATGCGCAGTTCCTCCACAAATTTGGATGGTAATCATGTATTATGTTCCTATACTTGCTGACATTTCTTACTTTTCAAAATGGCACTGTTAAGCTGTCGGCTTTTGTGCCAATATGCAGCTGTTTTCATTCGTAAAGCTTTATACTCTTTCATTTATTTGATGAGACTATTGACCCTTTGTTCATTTTCACTGCAGAATATCCTGCCTTTGTCATTTGAAAAATATACCATTAATTAAGCACTTAATCATTAAAACTGTCGAGTTCCACAAACTTTGATACTATTACCTTTAGATTAAATTAGGGCAGAAATGACATTTAAATGGGAGAATTTCTCGTGGATACACTTTGTGACTCTCTAATTCAAGTGTTCTTTCACGTCCCGCACACAACGTGCCGGTCTCTGTATATAGGTCTGCACATTTCCTTAAGTATATTCCCGCCACACGCAATCTGTCATTTTATCCTCCCTCCCTCCCTTTTCCTGCCTTCCAAGAAATGTTGCAAATGTGGTCTTATCTCTCATTAGTTTTTCTGTTCTATTTATGACACAAAGGAGTGACATTTTTTTTTTTTAATAATTGCAAAGCTAATCACTTTAAAATCATGTTCTTATAGTTTCTGACCACATTCTGGTTGATTCTTAAGTTTTACATTAAAACAATAACTCACTTTACCAAAAAGTTATGTCTATATGCACATGTAATGGAACAACTCAGTACTGCCTGGATATTTTTAAAGAATGATGTTTTCTGGGGGGGAATACTTTGTGGTTTCATATTGATTTTAAAATGAAATAACATTGAAAAAAATTTAGTAGCATGTTGTGATTTGAAGGTGTCAAAGCTATTTTCTCTGTATCTCACCTTCTTTTAGGTATATTTTATGTGTTTGTCTTTATTAATGCAGAATTTCATCGGGTGCCTTTTGAGCACTTTTTTAAGTTATTTTTCTCCTGTATGTCAATAAAATTAATAGACTTATATTGAAGTATCTTTACATTACGTGCAGTTCACTTGATAGGTGGTGCGTATATATGAATATTTCTTTTAGCATTTTTGGATTGAATGTCATAAGTAATACTGGTCAGTGTTTTTTTGAACTTTACCATTTTCAAATTTGGATGACTTATAAATTTTGCTTCTATCCTTAAAATTATTTACATCTATATTCCTTTGTTCTATGTTTTTTTAATAAATTCATATACCATTTTTCTGTTTTCATTTTTTCCTTTTCTTTTGACCTATGTATATTAATTTTTCATCTGAAGATTTTTATAGTATCACCAAAGATCTTATAAGTAGTTATTTCTTTATATTCTGACATTTCAGGTTTTATTTTGAGCTAAAGATGACGATTTTGGTTTTAAATTTCTAGCTGTATTTTTTCTTGATCTGTTTTCAATTTTCATTTTATAATATATTTTGTTATATATATTTATCAATTTATTTCGCTGTGTATTCATGTCTAGTATTAGAACTCTTATCAGAAAAGGTAGTTTTATGCTTTCACTAGTAATTTATGGACCTTAGTAAAATATAGACTGAAATGACAACGTTCTATGTGTTTAGTGTATATAAGCAGACGTCTGTATCTTTTGTCCTATGATCAATCAGGACTATATTATTCAGTTCCTTGGTGTAGTTTTATTGAGACTATTTTACCTATTTTTGAGTTGTATATAAATAGAAGCTTCCATTATTTCTTTTAATTTTAATGTTCTTCCATGATTTAACCCATGACCAGCAATCAATATAGAACTGACTTCATTGTAAGTCCATTAGAAACATTACTTAATTCTAACAGTGACCTTTTGAAAAGCTATTATTACCTGCCTTTAAGACACGAGACTGAAGAGATGCCGAGAACGCAAACAATTGGTTCATGGGCACAAAGCTTAATTGGAGATGGGATTTGAGCTCAACCATTCTGACCCAGAGCCCCTGATCAGAATTTTTGCAGAAAGCACTGAAGAATCTCCAAAATCTCTGAGAGTTAATAAGCAAATTCTGTGAAGTTGTAGGATGCAGTATTAACACAAAACAGTCATATTTCTATATCCTAGCAAAGAATCATCTGAAAATACATTTTAAATTTCCATTTACAATAGCATCAACAATATAAAATAATAAGAACAAATTTAACTGACCATTTGGTTAAAACTGAAAACTGGAAGAGATTTCTCAAAGGAATTAAAGTAGTAAATAAGCAGAACAACATTCTCGTTCAAAGACTGAAGCCATTAAGAAGGAAATGTTCTCCAAAGTGATCTGACCAATGCAATTGTTACTAAGTGAGGTGTTGGGTAGTAACTAAACTTGTTACAGTCATCATCTTGCAATGTATACATTTACCAAATCATGTGGTACATCTAAACTTAATTATCAGTTATCAATAAAACAATAAAATATGAAAATTTAAAAAAACTTCACAAGGGCTTTTTCCCTGGAAATGGACAACCCAATCCTAAATTTCATATGGAATTTAAAAAACCACAAGCTTCCAACATAATCTAGAGAAAGAGGACCGAAGCTGGAAGTCTCATGTTCTCGACTTCATGCTTGCTGCAAAGTTACAGTCATCAAACCAGGACATCAGGCTAGAAATACAGGCAAACGGGATAGATTTGGAAACCAGAGTTTAAACACGCACCTTTATGGTCAACTGATTTTTTTTTTAGGGGTTGTGGAGGGTGGGGATGACCTATGCTTCCATAATGGGTGGGAGGTCTACTTGTTGGGTGATGAAATTGTGTGGGGCTAAACTGAGAGCTGCGCATCAGGAATCTATTCAGTACCACCATCCGCGTGGCATTTTCTCCACCGCATTTATAGTTCTGCCAACCGTGTTCCATTCAATTATGTACTGACGCTTCCAGTTTTCATATTTGCATTACTTTTAAGCTTTCATATATATTTGTATATATACATATATACTTTCTGATGTTGATTCTTTATAGTCTATTTTTAATCTAAACTTTTATTTATAATAACCTTTTCTAGCAATTCCCTTTCAAAATTTTTACTTTCTAAATTTGGCTGGGTTTTTGTTTGCATTTGGAACTGAGGCAGGTGAACTTGCCTTCCATAGAAAAAGTGAGTACGTACGCACTGCCTCTAGCGGCTCTTCCTCTCCTCTAGTTGTGATTGCTCTGTATTCTAGCTTAGTGAACTTAACTAGTTATAACTTAAATCACAACTTTGGGGGCCATCTACTTGCATCCTGTTATAAAAATTGAGAAAATCTTCTCTATTTCCTCTCTTCTAGATTAACTCCTAGAACTTGGTAAATTGTATTATTGTTTATGATTTTTCACATTTGTATTTTTCTTTTACCATCATTGTTTCATTCTGGCACTAAGGCTTCTGGAGTCATTAATCATAAGTTGAATAAGAAAATCTCCATGCAAATCTGTTGGTCACAGTGTTTGCTCTGAAATAACGGATACTTGGCTTTCTAAGCCTTTATTTTATGATCATCTTTCTTGTGTTCTCTGAAAGTCAAACTGGCACATAGAAAGTGAAATGTCTGAATCATGCCTTCTGAGATAACAGAACTTTTAGACACGATTCCACATCAACGCTGAATGGTATTTCCCACGAGCCTGAGATGAGCTGCATGCTGTCCCTTTTGACAGATCTTTGACCTAAATCCCATTAGAAATTTGTTATTGAAGTTCTGTAATTTCATCAGGATTGGCTTGATATTACTTTTATTTTTCCTTGGTACAACGTGGGTGACTGAGGTGATCATACTGGTCCTTTATTAACTTACTATTTATTTTCTTATTCTTATTCTTTTCTCTATAGCACTCATGTTTTATGATACTTTCCAAATTGTTCATTGCCTTTCAGATTTCTTTACAATATTTCCAATTTAATTATGCACATTTTTAAACCCTTGACCAATGACCCCTTTGTGGGCTAATAATACTATTTGAGTTTTCATTATAAATTTTATCTTTCAACTTATTTCCTTGAATTCATTTCCTCACTTCTAACCTCCATGTTACTTTTTGAGTAATTATTTTCAAGAGGCCCTCTTTTTCATGGGTGTTTGCATTGCTGAGTGTTAAAAATGGTCTGACTGGTTTAA
Source organism: Solenodon paradoxus (assembly GCA_004363575.1). Taxonomy (NCBI): domain Eukaryota; kingdom Metazoa; phylum Chordata; class Mammalia; order Eulipotyphla; family Solenodontidae; genus Solenodon; species Solenodon paradoxus. The sequence goes on along the minus strand of RJWH01002578.1, from coordinate 198,521 downwards.
TCCACTGTGCTTTGTTTACCTTGGCCTGTGCTCTGGGTGTCTTGGCATTGGTGCTTAGCTCAGTTCCTTCTAGAATTTTCTGCTGCCTGAATGGGTATCATTTCACATAGATCACGATTTGTAGAAGTGTCTTGAGGGGGGAAGGCTCAGGGAACTGTCAGAGCCGGCTTGAACAGTCGTTGGTTTAAATTTCTCTGACCTTGTAGCAAGCATTGCCTCGGTTCTTGCCTTCCTTCCTGGGCTCACTTTAGGAATAGGAGTTCTCTTTTCAGCAAGCTTGAAATCTTTTCAGCTGCATGGCCCCCACCCCACCCCACAGAGGTCTTCCTTCATCCTGCCTCCCAACAGCACGCTTTTCACAAGGACAATGTGTCTGCAAGTTCTATTCCAGTCTCTTTCCCGCCCCCCGCCCCGCCCCGCCCGCACACCTGTAAGATAAGTATGGCTTAAGAACACCTCTTCTTTGTCTACCCAAACATTGCAATTTCAATCAAGAAGTCCTAGAAATGGCCTCTCAGAAAGCGATCCCAGATTTGTACCGCCCTGCGCTCCTCTCATGCTGATTAACACCTTTGGAGACAATTTTCTCTCTTGCCTTCCTTAATGCTCATAGTTTATGCCTCTCGCATCCTTACTCCATGTTTAGATTTGTGTGTGCTTTGTTGCAGTTTTATCACAGATATACTAGAAAAGAAAACATATCTCCTTGTCTTGGAGAACTGAATTCAGGAAGAGAGGACAGAGTGACCTTTGCAACCCCCAAGCAGAAGCTGCTTCAGTCTTTGATGTCTGTCTTGTGAAATACTCAGGACACAGAATGATGATAAGATGAAATGAACTTGATGTAAATGTAATGGCGGAGTGCATTAGCATATTTATAATTTGATTCCTTTCCACACTTGCAGCCTTACATCTCATCCATATATAGCATCATCACATATCATATTCAGTATAAAATGTACTGCTCTACAAATTTCACCAGCTTCTGCATTAAATTGTGCTGATGGACAATCGCAGTCATGTATTAGGTATCCCAATATCTGTGCTTGAAAACCATAAGCACATGTGTGATACTAAGAAGAAAATGTACCAGAGATTTATATTATCAAAGGGTTTTACATTTTTATGATATAGCTTGGGTCTCCCAGAAATACTTTTTAATTGTCTTTCCAGAGACTATGCATAAACCCAAAACATTTTTCTTGAAGTATATTCTTTTTTTCTCTATTTGGATTAATTTTCTCTATTTAAAATGGCAATGGCTAATTCTGACTGCCTAATTGGGTACTTGAATAGTGACTTCCAATCTTACATGAATTTAGCAGGTTTAGATGCACGATGAAAACTGATTCACTTAGATTGGGGTGTCACCTTTTTTAAAAATAATGGAAGTATGAGAATCTAGGGGTATTTTGTGTTCCTCTATTGTTTGTCTATTACTGTGTCAAAATAGCTCAAAATTTAGCTATTTAAATATAAATATTGGCGGCACTGGTGGGACAGTGGTTAGGTCAATCACCCCTGAAGGATCACAGCCCATATAGACCTGGGTTGGAGTCCCAGGTCCGGCAAACAACCAATTTGAACAACTAATTACAAAAATTAAATAAGGTGCTTCCTCCTCTTCTCTTCCTGCTTGCCTGCCTGCTTGGCTTCATTCCTACCTGCACTTTTCCTTTAAAAAAAAAAAAAATCAAATATTTATAATCCCATAGGCTAACGTCTGGTCACAACTAATCTGGTCCTCAGGTTCAGGGTCACTTGTGAGGTTTCAGACAAGCTCTTACTGAGGCTGTGGTCTCATCTGAAGGCTTTGCAGGAGGGCAGGTCCCGCTTACAAGCTCCTTTGTTTGTAAGCAGGTCTCATTCCTTTGCTCTGTGGTCTTTTCACAGGTGCATCATTAGATGACAGCTGGTTTCCCAAGGGGACCAAAGTCACGGTTTAATGATCTGATCTTGGAAGTGAGCCATATTCTTTGTAGGAAGGGAGTTAATACATTCATTCCCCATTGAAGGGGAGAGGATTACATAAAGGCAAGAGTACCATTTCAGTCCGTCTTAGAGGCTGCCCACCACAGCTGGCTCCTGCAAAAGCGTTACAATGGACCAGAAACACCAGCTCTAAATCACTGTTACCGCTCTCATTCATCTGACTGTTATCTTTGTATCCTTTCATAAAAAAGGATGCTTGGTGGGTAGAAGAGATGTGCCGGTGTTCAATGGGAAGAGGAATGTTTATGAGTAGGAAATTGTTCCATTCCTAACACTATCTCAGAAATAACATGAATATTTGGTTTTTGTTTCAGCAGAAAAGAACACGGAAAATTAGCTGTGCTCCAAGTTGTCCTGAGGTTTAGAAGAGAATACCTGTGGGGTCCTCTAAGCTTTTACAGATCTCATTTAATGGAATAAGCAAGCTTACTTTAATTCATTTGGCTTCATCTCTAAAAGGAAGTACAGAGGACCAAAAATTAAGATTTGTCATGAACATTAATAAAGAGGCTGCCAGTGTGGATATTTTATTATTCTAAATATTTCTTTCTGTTTATCATTTTATCTTGATCTTCTCATTACTTCTCTGTTATTTCTATCACTGAAAAATTTCCTAATTCATCCAACTTCATGTGATAGTTCCCTTCAAAAAACCTACAGCAGATTGAAAATGTAAAAATCATTTGTTTGTTTATATCATAATATTTGATATATTTTTATCTGTATATTTGTACAGTAGACATATGTTATATATGTTCAACATGTAATAGTTTAATTATATTGATTTGAATTCATATATGGGACTAAATTTTAGCACATTAATGCTGGTTAAAGATTGTATGCTTGTTTACATTAGCATTCTACAAAAATAAGTGCCCAGTTAACATTTTAATATTTGCATTGAATGTAATATTGACTTTCAGATGTGGTAATTTTATCTATCATTTATTCAATTTTCCAGCTTAATTTTAAAGAATCGAGATGATTTTCCATAGGAAATATAATCCAGTGTAGTCACTTAAAAATTTAAATTGTGACATGTACATTTTGACATGAAATTAGTTATAGCTTTTACTCCTTCGAGGGTATTTGAATATATGTAAGAAATTAATATATACATTAATTGGACTAAATCCATAATTACCAAGAAAAATTGTATAAAGCAAGCAACTTAATACTATAGCTTTCCCAATAAAATGCCATCTTCAAATGATGATTTACTGATTTAGGATGGGAAAGTTACAAGTGTCTAAGGGAAATGTAATTCATTTTTCTGTATTGTTCGCATGGCGAGTCTGTTAGTTTGAAGGTGTCAATATTGTTTTCCATGCTGATAACACTAAATCAGTATTCTGATGAAGTGACTTATATTTGAGAAAAAATCTATCTATATAGAAAACACAAGACAATGAAGAAAGTTACACTGCCTTAATTTATATGTCCTAATCCCTAAGAATATGTTAATAAAACAGAAATCATTTAGAAGATTGCATGGTATGCAATAAATGTTCTGAGTTAATGATTGTTGAATTCTCTTAAGAGTTGTAGTGTCTTTCCCATTAGCAACAATTAAATCATGCAATAGAAAACGCTAATGTATAAAAAAATCCTTCATATTTTTTTAAAGGAAAGGTGCATAGAGGAATGAAGGTGAGTAGGCAGACAGGAAGAGAGAGGAGAAAGAAGCGCTTTATTTTATTTTCATTTTTAGTTGTTTATAATGGTGGTCTTTTCCTTGGACCTAGGACTGGAACCCAAGGGTATATGGCCTGTGTCCTTGAGAGGTGATTAAGTTAACCATTACTGCACCAGGATGTGCCAATCCTTCATATTTGAGAACAAATATCTTCAGATAATGTCATATTCCATTTAGACTCCATGTTACAGCATGTTTGTGTGTGTACACATAATTTAGTATGTGCAGTTGTATGTGATTTGATATGAGATTAAGCAAATATTTACCTACTGAAAGAAATCTTAAAATACTTATAATAATTTGAGTTATAAGTAGTATGAAAGTGTACCCCATCATGATTACTTTCTAAATATGGTAAAATTCCAATTAAAATTTCTTCTAAATTGTATATTAAAGTATAATTAATCTTATAGTTCATCTTCTTTTCCTCTCAAATGATCTGTGTAGTCTTCCATATTCATGTCTTCCATGTGTACATATGTTTAATATACATAAATGTATATATACACATTTAAAAACAAATATATAGAGAATGTTAAGCTACTGTTTTACAAAATGGCACCATATTAAATGAATCTGACTTTTTAAAAATTATGTTATGGAAGTCTTACCAAATATTCCTATAACTTATGGAAATACCTCAATCAATTCCCCAATTAAAGGCCATCACAAGGACCAACACAAAGAGTGGCATGGAAAACAAACTGGAGAAACAATAACACCAGAAGGAAGCCCCTGACAAAATCAGCAAATGCAGAGATTAAACACTACCAACTATATTGGAAATCACACTAAATATAAATGGCCTAATCCATCCAAAGAAAAGAAAAAGATGATTAAACCTTAAAAAAAAAAAAAAAAAGGTGAGAAGCAATAAAAGCATTAAAATATACGTAGTAGAAATTGACAGCATTTATATGGGAAATTGACAAATCCACAAAAATGACTACAGTCCAAACACATGTATCTCAGTTGTTGATAGAGGAACTTGACCAAAATAATGAGTAAAATATCTTATTGACACTATCAATTTTCTCAGCGTAATTGACATTAAAGTATAATAGCTCCAATAATTTGCAGAATATTCATCCTTACAAGTACATACAGTAGAGTCAACAAAAAACTACATAGAGTATGCATTAAATAAATCTCAATAGGCTTCAAAATCAATTAATGAGTCTCCCAAGGACTCTATTCTGACCACCAGAGAATTAACTTAGAAAGCAATAAAAATAAGTAGCTAGAACAAAATGCAAATATCTGGAAATCAGACAAATTGCCTTTAAATATTCTACAATTAAAAGAATAAGAAAAATACTGGAAAATATTTTTAACTGGATGATAATGAAACATCAAAACTTGAAACATTTAACTGAAGACATACTTAAAAAGTAATGTATAACCTTAAATGTTATTGGAAAGGAATAAAAGTCTAAAATTAATCATCTAAGTTTCCACTTTAAGTTAGAAAAGAACAAATTTAATTCAAATAGAAAGATATTAAATTAAAATCAGAAATTAAAATAGAAAACAGATGAATAGAGACAAGCCCTAAGTTACTCGTTTGAAATCAAGTTCAATAGATTCCTAGACCAAAAAAGAACAAAATTACCTATCTGAGTGAAAGTTTACTATTAAATCTTACAGCTATTACAAGTATAAGGGAATCATGTAATAGTTTTACATCAATAATATGGATAACATAAATGAAGGAAATTCCTGAAAGACATAATTTATTAAAACTGATAAAAGAATAAATACAACATCCTTAATCCTTGTCATCTATTCAAGACATTTGAATCATAATTTAAAACTTTCCCTCAAAGAAGGCTCCAAGTCAGGTTACTATGCTGTTGAAGTATATCATATTTATGGAAGAAGTAATACTAAGTCATGATGAATATTTTCTATATGTAGATGAAGAAAGTTGAGGAAAATGCTTCCCAACTCACTTAGATCATTATCTAATATCAAACCAGGCAAGACACCTAATAAAAATTAAAGAAATTAATAGTCTCATAAACAAATACAAACTTAACAAAATATTTTACTAAATCAAATCTAACAATATATAAAATGAATACTACTTTATGATCCAGGGAGTTTGCCCATGATATACCAGCATAACACTATAAATATCAACCAACTTTGTATCTGAGATAGAAAGAACTCTTAAAACCCAACTGTAAGGGGAAAAGGAAGCCTACTTTAAAAGATGAATTAAAGATCTACCTTATTAAACACCTCAAAGGATATCTAGAGATGACAAATCACATGAAAAGATACCCAACCTCTTATATATCAAGAAAATGCAAATTTGTAAGATACCACTAGACACTTATTTGAACTACTAAAATCTGGAACATTCATACCACCAAATACTGGTGATCATGTGTTGAAATTAGAACTCTTTCCTAGTGGGAATGCAAAATGGCCCACCCAGCCTCTTTGGAAGAGAGTTTAGCATTTTCTTTCAAATTAAGCATATTCTTACCACATGGCCTACGAGTCAATTTTACTCTCAGAAGTTTACCTGCCTAAGAAAACATGATGCCCTCCACCCCCTTCCCTAAATCTTATGTCCTAGACATAACTGTTATAATAGCTTTTACCCATAATGACCAAAACTTAGAACCAAACAAGAAACCATGATGTTTTTGATCAATGAATAAATTGTGATGCATCCAAAGAATGGAATATTATTCACTAACAAAGCAGGTGAATCCAAGGTACAAAAAAGCCTGGAAGAAACTCTCATGCATTTTCTTAAGTGAAAGAATACAGTCTGAAAAGACTTTTTTTTTTTTTTTTTTTCTTGGTATGATCCATATTACGTGAAAATCGAGATAAGGTAAAATTCTGTAGAGAGTGAAAGGTTGAGTTGTTGCTCCCAGCTGCAGAAGGAAATTAGGTGGAGATGGTGAGGGATGAATGGGCCCAGTAAAGGGGACTAGGGCCCTAACACTGTCCTGCATGATATAGTAATGGTGAATACATGACATTAGGCATTTGCCAAACCCACTGAACTGTATAACCCAAGAACTAGACTAATATCAGCTATGGAGTTTAGTTCATAATCATGTTTCAGTGTTGACTCATCCATGAACAAATACAGCACATTAGGAGAAGATGTTAAAAACAGAGGAAAAGGTTCAGGTCAGGGGAGGACTATAAAGGCACCCTCTGCTCTTTGTGTTCATTTTTGTAAACTTGTAACTGCTCTAAGAAAGAAGATCTATTAATAAAAATGTAAAAGAATCCATTTCCTTAGCTCGCTGTATCACTCAATAAAGGAGGAAAACCACATAATGTTTTCAATATATGCAGAAGAAAGCATTTGATAAAATTCAACACTTTCATGTCAAATAAAATATTCGCACATTAGGAGTAAGTATGTAAAAATAGGTTTAGCTTATAGCAGATCTGCAGCAGCTTCATGCATATGTTTAGTGAGGATTGGAAAACTGGTCCTAACCCTTGACTGTGGGTAGCAATTGTGTAGTAATTATAAGTTCCAGTATGCAGTCCTTTATAATGTCCTGTTTAAACAGCACAATTTCCCTGGAAAGGACTCCATGCTCTTGTCTCCATTATTTACTGGAAATGTACATATTGATGTTTACACCTGATTTAATTAGTCACACTTCATGGTTTTAGGTGCTTTACCAGTGGGATGTAGGAGATCCCAAGGTACAAGTCAACTTGTACATTCATTTCTCTAAAATCAAGCGTATCACAACCATAGACAAAGTTCATTTTGTGTGACTCAGAACATACCCTAGGCACTTGCTGGAAGTTTTCTGACCTTTAAGAGGATTTCCTGCAAGTTCTTTCTTTGCTGGATTATTTCCTTTATCTTTATTAGCACCTTCCAGGAGTTTACCCTGGGGCTGTTCTTTCACTCATCTGACTTAATTGCCTCGGTTGGCTCTGTGATCCTAAAATAATTGCTAAGGCTTGGTTTGGGGAAGCAGGTGAGGACCCCGGCAGGACACAGACTGTTATGAGCGCCAGGATGACAGTCTGTCTGTGATGTTACCCAGTCATGGTGAAAGAGAACACGACGTATCAGAATTGGAGGTGGTGAGTCCACAGTGGTAGAGGGGGCTTCTAAGTGGAGTCAAAAAGAAATTCAGAGTGGAAGTCAGGCATGTAATATCTCAATTGCTTTTGAGAAAACAAAAAGTAACTAACAAAGACTTCAAGGCAGCCAAGGTGTTCAAATGATGTTCCATGCCCCTGTGTGTTCCAAGTGCAAACATGGCATCCCAGAGAGGTAGACATACACAGACACCTTTTTTTGATGGAAAGGTGACATTTATCCAATGATGGTCGAATCATGAATACTAAAAATCATAGGTCACAGGAGATAAGAATTAAGAGGCACCTAAAACCTTGGAATACTGATTTAAAAAATCTAGCCATGTTGTGGAACATGAGTGGCTGCATTCTTCTGAGACACTATTGACATAGGTCATGTGCATCAGTCATGGGCGCTATTTCCCTTGCATTAGATCGTAAAAAAAGATAAAGTCATATTTGATGCTACTCAGGATCTTCATTACTTCCACTTTTGCAGAAATATAGCTAGACAAACTCCCAATCCCTTGAGCAAGATAAAGTGGAGATAATGTCATTCATAGCCTGGGAAGCAAATCATCCGAATCTATCCTAAGCTCTTAGCTAGAACACTGTGAGGCTACTGGAAAATGTAAACACACATGAACTGATTAAGGGAGACGACTAAATACTCTAATTTTATGTGTTTGACTCAAGTGATAAGATTCTGAGATAAAAGTTTACAATGACCAGAAAAGGGTCATAGGCAGAGTACTTCCCTCCTTGCTGAGCTCCCCAGGATGTGGTTGAATAGTGGGAAAGTAGGATTTTGAAAGAAAGTAAACAATATAAATAAAATGAAATGAAATAGCCTTGGAACAACTAAACCAGGAAGAAGTATTCAGTTAGTCAATTAAAAAAAAATGGCATAAAGAGGAGGAAATAGGCAGGCCCTGGTGGAGCAGTGGTTAGGTCATTCAGGTCAATCACCTCCAAATACCCCTGGGTTCAAGTCCTGAGTTCAGGGAGAAACATTGTGAACTAAATAAAAATAAAGTGAAAATGATCCTTCCTCCTCTCTATTCCTGCCTGTCTACTTGCCTTCATGCCTGCCTATACCTATCCTTTAAAAAAAAAAGGGGAGGAAATAAACTTGCTAATCAAAAGTTAAAGGGAAATTGTTATGCCCTGCTGGCCTAGCAGATAAGGCCACCAGACATAGTCCACATGCATCCCAAGGATTCAGGTTCAAGACCTGATCTGGTGGTCGGGTGGGAGTGGGACAACCAAGAGGAAAAACTAAGTCATATGAAAGTTTCTTCCTCTTTTCTCTGCCTGCACCTTTCATTTAAAAAAAAAAAGAAAAAGTTAAAGGGCAATGGAATTACGATCGGGAGATGTGGGGATGCAACCATAAAAGACTTCTAAGTATTAATAAGGTTTAAAGTAAGGATATAAGAAAACATTTTTTTTATGGTTGCAACCTCATCCCTTCCAAGTGCATTTTTGTACTGGAAGTGATATTTGAATGGGAGGCCACACCCTTTCAAGTCATTAGAAAAGGAATGTCATTCAAGTCTTCTCTTGGAAAAGGTTTAATGTGTGGGCCAGATAAGTACCTTTACAATTACCAAAGCACATTTTAGTGGTCGATGTAAAGATACTTTGGATTATAAAGTTTTGGTTTTAATTAAGGCTATCTTAGATCTAAGTGTGCTAGTACCCACAAATTATTTCATGGTTCAGTATGGCCTTGGAGAAAAGGGTAGGGGTTCAGTTGGTTAACTTTAGACTAAAGAGGACTATATAGAACTTCCAGTAGCATCACTTCTGCCAATGTGCATGAATTCAAGTTGTACAATAAGCCAAGGGAAATTGGTATTGTGTTCAAAGGATCAGTATCCAGTGGCCATTTTCACTAAGACTTTCTTTTCGATACTTATTTCAAAAAAAGGTTTTTAAAATAAAATTGAAAAAAATAGATCAGTGTGTTATGTGAGACAAAATTTAAAATATATTTAAAGTTTATATTTTCATACTTTCATAGAAATTTTGATTATTTTGTCAGGAGAGGAGACATACTTGGTTAAAATTGAAGTACTAACATGTATTATATTGATGATATAATGTTGATTATTAATCTGAAGATCAAGTGAAGAAAAATTATAAATTCTACTTAATCATAAGGCCTCTAGTGTGTAACTGATTGCTCTAAAGTACATTGTAAATCACAAATAAGAATATTTGATTAGCAAGTAGAATCCTAAAAGGGAATTATCTGCCATGATCAGTTGAATTTTATCCCAGGTATGGAAGGCTGGTTCAGTATTTGAAAATTAATTAATATAATCCATCACAAACCTCGGCTAAAGTCAGATTAGACAAAGAGAGAAAAAACATTTGACAATCCCTAACATTCAATCATGATAAAAACCTTTAGTAAATTCAGTGTTGAAGGAAACTGTCTCAACTTGACAAAGAATATCTACCCCCCAAAAAGCCAATTCACGGTTACTCTAACACCCAGTCTAAGAAATTTAAAGCCTACTACCTAAGATCAAGCACAGTGCAAGGATGTCCCCTCTCATCACCACCTTTTTTTCCAACATCATAATGGAATTCCTCTATAACACAATAACACAAAGGAAACAAAGTGACACAGATTGGGAAGAAAGAAAACTGTCTTTGTTCACAGATGACATGCTCATCTATGCAGAAAACCCAAAAGAATTCAATAAAATCTTCAAGTAAGTATAGCAAGCTCACAGGACACTGGCAAAGAAACAAAAGTTAATAACATTCGTATAGACCAACAAAGAACAAGTACAATTTGAAATCTAAAATGTAGTACTATTGAATTTAGCACCATCAAAACTGAACACATATATAAATGTAAACAAATACGTATTATACCTATTGGAGCAAATCTATAAAACTTTTATGAACACAATCAAAGAATAACTGATACACAGACATATATTTCAAGTTTGTGGAGAAGATGAGTCAATATTGCCAAGAAGTCAGTTCTCAATTTGATCTCTACAGTCAATGCCATCTCCAACAAAATAGGTTTTTATGGATATAGACAAGCATTTTAAGGTCTATAAAGTGAGACACAAAACTCCTATTGTAGCCAGTGTGATGGAGAAGCTTAACAGACTAGGAGGACTGACATACTCAACTTCAACACCTATAAAAAGTTACAATAGTCAAGACAGTGTGGTATTTGTAGAAGAATGAAATCCATCAATGGAACAGAATAGAAAGCTCAAATTTGATGCACATAAATAACATCTGATCACTGACAAAAGAGTAAAGCTAATATAATAGAACATAGTTTCTTTAACAGATAGTGCTGGAGCAGTTAGGCATTCACATGCAAAAAAAAAAAAAGAAAATGAATTTAGACACCATATACCCTTCATAGAACATAACTCAAAATGGATCACAGGGCCAAATACAAAACACAAAAGTATGAAACTGCCATAGAGTAACACAGAAGAAAACCTAGATGACTGTGGGTATGGTGATGAATTTTTTGATACAACATCAAAATCATGAAATAAAAAGGCATACGTTGGATTTCATTAAAGTGAAAAACTTCTCCATGAAAAACAATGTCAAGGGAATGAGATGACAGACCATATATGGGAGATATTGCAAAGGCCATATCTGATAAAGGACTGTTACCTAAAATGAACAGAACTCTTAGAATGCAACAATGAGAAAACAAATTACCTAATTAAAATATACGCTGAAGAGTTTGACAGACACCTCACTATAAAAGATATAGAGACGGCAAATAACTATATGTAAAGAGGTTCCACATTAAACATCATCATGGAAATGCAAATTGAAACAATGAGATAGTACTACATACTCATAAAATGACCCAAATCTGGAAAATTGACACAAAATTTGAGGAATCTCATTTCTTGTGCATTTGAATGCAAAATTGTGCAGTGGCTTTGGAAGTCACATTCGCCATTTTGTAAAAATTGAAACATGCCTTTATCACACTATTCAGTAATCATGCTTCTTGGCCATTTTCTCAAAGGAGTTTAAACTATTTCTACACACAAATCTCCATGTGGATGGAGCTTTATTTATTTACTAGCAGCTTTACTCATAACTGTCCAAATTTGAAATCAACTCTGATCTTCTACCATTGAGAAATGATTAATAAATTGTTGTCCATTCAGACAATAGAATATTACTCAGCACTGAAAAGAAATGAACTGTCAAGCCATGAAAACACCTTGAGAACCTTAAAAGTACATTCATATATAAAAGAATCCTTAAAGGCATTTAGCACATAAGAGATATCACCCTGAAAAGGCTACGGTGTATATAATTTCAATTCTATGACATTCTGAGAAAAGCAAAACTAGAGACAATAAAAAGGTCTTTGATTTCGTGGGGTTGAGGGTAGAGGGAGGGATGAAGGAATGAAGCACAAAGGATGTTCATGGCAGTTGTAATACTGATACTATAATGATGGACACATGTCTCATATGCTGCTCCAAGCCCACAGGATGTCCACCACACTAGTTAATGACAATGTAAACCATGATGATGTGTCCTGTGAGTTCATCAGTCTTACCAAAAATACCACTCTGCATGGGAGATATTGAAAATGAGGGAGACTATGCATATCTAGGGAAGAGGTTTATGGGGATGAACCTTCCTCTCACTTTTGCTGTGAACGTACAACTTCTTCAAAAAAAGATGTCTCAATAATAAAAATAAAATAAAATAAAATTGCAGAACTGCTCATACTCAAGGGGAAAGGATAGCATAAGAACCACCAGCTGTTTTTGACTGTCTTGTTATAGAGTAAAAGCATTTCACTTTTTCTGTTTCCTCTTCAAATAATACTGACTTGCCTGCATCTTTCAGTACATCCTTCTTTCTGTAGTAAGTCACACTTGCAACAACGCTGCACACAGGTGTGAAGGACGGTTAGCAGGTAAGAGATTTCCATTTTCTTATTAAAGACACTGTCAGTCATAAACTGAGCAGAGTCAAACATAAATTGACTTTGATGTGCACCTCTGTGCTTATCAAGCCGACATCCCAGAGTCCTGACATCAGTCCAATGTGAGAACATTAAGTTAAAAGATCTCAACAAACAGACTTGAATATGGAATACTTAGATTTTACTTACTAGCAGCAAGTTTTCAGTCGTGGGAATTGGTGTCCAGCACTCCAAAGGGGACCATTCACTTCATACCATAGAAATATTTCGGTCACTCACCAGCTATTTGCCAGTCAGGCACTCGGTACCTATAAATACATCAAATAGTCTTTGAAATATCCATCATACTTAAGCATTCTAAAGCACACTGGATATTATTTAAAAATACCTTTCTCAGGGAAAAATGAATTAAAGCACAGAAGTAATTGATCTTGTGACTGTAATTTAGATAGAATCTAAATTCAGTTTTAGTAAAGAAATGGACAAAGTCCGATTCAACTTGGTTCTCTTCCCTGGTCATTTTAAAAAAATCTGAAAAACCTCAGTCTGTGTGCATTTCAAAGACTGAGGTATGAATTCAGTTATCCTCAAAAAGCCAATAGCAACGCAAGCGAAATAATAATATATTAAAAAATTCAGAAGGTTAATTCCAAAAATATGATTTTTTTTCTGTCTGCATTTTTGCCATAACCTGCTTAGACTACTGACCACAAGATTCTGCTGGTTTATTCTTCTCTAGACTTCTTCTAGACGCCTCAAAGATCAAACCTTCTAGAGAAATAGAATATTCATTTCTATTTTGTGATAGCTCTTTTACCATGCTCATTCTCAATGTATTTCCAAATGAGAAAAGAGAACCTACTTCTTTCAACATTTTGCAAATATTCTGAGACCAGTATTTTCCTACATCTGGTCAACACTTTAGCATCTTGCAACCATGAAAGCCATTTTTCAGACACATGTCAAAGGAGAACACTGATGACTATATTTAAGGGCTCTATGGAAAATTCTGGATCATCTCACATCTCAAATTTCTTAACTTTAAAATTCTCTTCCACATAAGGAAATAGTCCCAGGCCTCAGGGGATATGATCTGCCTATCTTTGGGAACCATTCCACAACAGACCACATTTATCCGTGACTCATTCTGATGCCTTCCATACCACAGGTGAGAAAATCTTATCCTTTTCAAGCAGTATCATTAACAACATGTGTATGACAATTAGCTGCGGAGATTCTTCCATTTCCCCTGATGTGAAGTTTAGAGATGGAATGAGTTTGCCAAATTTACATTTCCATTGTTTGTCCCATATGCAGATGAAGAAACAGTCTAGTTGGTATTTTGACAAGACTTTAGCAGTGTGTTGATTTATGTGTACTATGGTTTCATTAACATCTTTATAGAAACAAGGAGAGGAGTTGGAACTGTTTTTTCAAATCAAAATATCCAAGGACTGAAAATAACATGCTCGGTTGTCGTGATTCGCTGCATCAGTTTATATATGGCAGAAAGCATGGCAGCTGGAGAGATAGGACTGAATGAACTCGTTTTAGTTTCCTGTAGCTATATGACTAGAAACTGAGGGCCTTAAAGGAGAAGAAATTCATTCTCCTGCACGTCTGGAGGTTAGAAGTTCAAAACTAAGGCATCGGCAGCGGCACGCGCCATCTGATGGCTCCAGGGAAAAATTCCTCCTGGCGTCTTCCTAGCGTCTGCTCGCTGCCGGCGGCCCTCGGTGCTTCTTCATCTGTGAACGCAGCTTTCTCATATCTTGCTCTGTTGGCACATGCCTTCTCCTGTGTCTGTCTTCATAAGGCCTTTTTGTAAGGACCCGTCCTTGATTTAAGGTCTATTCTAATCCAGTGGCCACTTGTCATTTAAATGAACCTGATTACATATGCGAAGACTTCATTTCCAAACAGGTGCTGACTTTGAGGTTCTGGAAGATCTGATAGTTGTTTACACATTTGTTTTATGATTTTTTTTCCCTTTTGTTTGCCCACCTGATATTTCAGTTGCAATCTTTGAGTCAAGAAAAGTAATTTTATTCAGTTTCAGGGAACAAGAGAAAAAATATGATAGCATATGTTCAATAATATATTGGGGGATGTGCTCCTGTTAATCAGTGGCCACTATTTTTGACCGAGACTTAGACTCTTTTGGGGAAGCAATAAAGCTTCCCTTTGATTTAAAAGTATATGCCTGATAGACTTATGAGTGTCATTCTTCAACTGTGCGTTCACATCCCCTTTTCCACCATTCCCAATCTCAAATTTCTGTCTGCTTACTATATAATATGCTCTATTTTGGTCTTAATGTCCTTCCATGTATCCTTCTATTTCCAATTTAAAAAAAAAAAAACAATAGTTGAAACTTTTGTTGGTGGTATCTGCATCTGACTGCTGTTGTAATATTCATCCTCATATTCCTCATCTGAAGTCTCAGACAACATTACCCCCATGTCATAAATCAGGCAGCACTATTTCAACACAAGGCACATCAGTTAATGCACAAAGAATCACAAGACACTCAAATGAAAGTGACTGCACAGTGGATGATTCATCACCAAACCAGCAGTGAGGTAAAAGCAGTGACTACGGCAAGTGTATACTACACCATATCCAGATGACTCCCCAGACAGTGTTGCTTTCCATCATATAGGTTTTGTACTTTTCTACAACCTTTTATGTTACCTACCGCAATGTCAGTAATTACATACCTACCAGGAATTTCATTAACTGTAAATAGATTAAATCCCCCAACAAAAATACACAGAATGATAAAACAAGACTTGTTTGTAGCCTCCCTACAAAAGTCTAACATTAAATGTAGACCAAATGACTGAAAGTGAAGGAATGGAAAAAAGATAATCCATGAAAATAAAAATCAAAAGACAACTGAAATAGCTATATGAATATCAGACGAAATACACTTCAAGAAAAAGTCTGTAATAAAAGACAAAAAGGCCATATGATAGTAGTCAATTCACATGCCAGTAAGAATGGCTATCACCCAAAAGACTGGAAATGTGTTGGAGAGGATGGGGAGAGAAGGAAACAGTTTTACACTGCTGGTTGGAGTGTAAGATGGTGCAATCTTTATGGAAAGCAATGACAAGTCCTCAAAAAAATTGAGAATGGAAATCCCAAATAACCCAAATATTCCTCTGTTGGGTATTTATCCTAAAAACACAACAACATTAATTCTGGAGACATATGCACCCCCATGTTCATTGCAGTATTATTTACAATAGCCGAGAGCTGGAAACAACCTAATTATTGATCAATAGAGAAGTGAATAAAGAAGATGTGGTCTATATGCACAGTAGAATACTACTCATCTATCAAAAAAGATGAAATCCTGTCATTTGCAGCAACATGGTTGGACCTGGAAGGAATTATGCTTAGTGAGGTAAGTCAGAAGGAGAAAGAAAGACATCATATAATATCCCACTCATATGGTACATAGATATCAAGCAAATCAATGAACTAAAACAATACTTAAAAACGAACTACATCAAAAAGCACTGGACTTTTAGTCAAAAAGAGAGGGAGGGAGTTAAGGAGGGAGGGAGGGAGGGAGGGAGGAATTCCAGTTAAAGGAGTAATTGATTTATCACTCTTAGAAAAGTTCAGGAATCAGGGCAGATTCAGGATTCCAGATAGTGGGAGATAATTTCCTCAGATACCACTACTGATATAGACCAGCCTAACATCAAAATCTCAGAGTTTCCAGTTGATTCAAGAGTCCACTCATCAGGATAAGATGATTTCCCAAAGACAAGTGTTAGTACTGTGACCATAAATAAAGGGCCTTGGGCACTGTGTGATTGGAGGAATCAAATGCCTACTGCCACTTCGAGGAGTGTATGTGGAAGGAGTATTTGAGTAGCAACACTGAGTTAGGAACTCATATTCCAGTCTACTCATTCACAGTAAAGGAAAGCATGGGAAATCACTTATGATTCTTATTATTTATTTTCGTTTTGATAAATATGTGAAGGTATGTATTGAGAAGTTTGTTTCCAAGGGAGTCAGTCAAGTAGAACATTCAGACATCAAAAAAAAAGTAGACCATTCAGACATCAAAAAAAAGAAAGTTAGTGGCTTGCATTTTTTGAAGGCCCAAATCTGTGTTTCTAGGGTAGGCAAGATTCAAAAGAATTGCATTCTTTCTTGTTGAACTTCAGTCTATTATATTTCTCTGGCGTTAGTATACCTCCAGCAGCTTTCCATCATTATGTCAGGGTAGTCTTTCATAATATTTTTCACATTTTCTGCCTCATACATCAAACTATAGAATTTTATCCATAAGGCAGAGCTGTCATTCTGTAAAATTTTTAGCAATGTTCTCATTTTTATCTGACATCCAGAAAAACCTAAAGTAATAAAAAATCATTTTTACCTCATATTTGCTTTGGTTTTCATTCTGTCCCTGTCAGTCTCTATATGATATAGCAAGGGAAGATTTATATAACATCATTTTTGGTGTTCTAGAATCAGACAAAGAATCCTCATCTTAGCTATAGTTTTCTTCCCCATAGAATTTTATGCTAAAGCATAAAACCTATACTTAAAAGAATGCTATCTTTTTAAAACTTTACTCTTTTGGGTGCCATGAATGTTTTATGTTACATAGATGTTCTGCTATATACATATACATACCTGCATATATGTGTGTGTAATTTATACATAAAATATTCAGGAACTCTAATGAAACAGACTTCATTTCCTCAGGAATGTCACTATTCTGGACAAGTTAATAGCACTATTGCCAAATTACATTTATATTGCTTAATATTATCTCACAAAAGTTTTCAACTAGCTATCAAGACACATAACAAATAAAAGTTTACCAAACATTCAGGTTTCGATTTAATTCTTGGAATGCAAGATAAGAACAGATCCTTATTTCAAATGCTTTCGATTTAAGTAAAACTGTAAAGCCAATCCTCTGCATGTTTAACTTAAACCTGGACATTACCCATGAAGAGATGTCTCCTGGAAAAAATATACAATGTAATGCAATCTAAGGTTTTAGAGTTTCATTATGAACAAAACTATTTTACACTCAGCATGTGCTAAAGACTGGGCAACCGCATTGACTTCTGTTTCTGCACATGCAAGTACATCTGGTTAATATTCTGATTTAATATTGAGGAACAAAGGCAGCCATCTTGCCCAGGTTCATGGAGCACAGAGGAGAAGAGCTGACATTCAAACCCAAGGACTCGGCTTAGACTCCTCCCCTGCCAATCTCATGTGTGCTTCTTACCAAGTGGCGTCCTTGTGCAAAAATAAAATGATACCAGATTGAAAAATGTCATCTTATTTTAATCAAGACTACACTTTTGATAGTCCCGATTTGATCATAGGGACAAAAAGAGAAGGTAACATATTTCATCAGTAATTTCAGTTCTGACATAAAGTCCAAAACAGAACCATCAAAATACCCTTTTAAAGCAGAACATATGACAATGAGTCCTGAGCATTTTTTTCAACTCGTATACTTCAGGGGATTCATTCTATGTTCCAGAAGAATGGTAGAGGCAGAGGTACATTTGTCATATTAATAAAAGAGCATTCAGGCCAGCTTACCTTGGATTATTGCAATTTTCCCAACATATTTGAAATAATTAAAGAGGGATGGTTCATAATTTGAGGAATATTACTGAAGACAGAGTGAAAAATCTAGTTTTAATAATATACAGTGTAGATTTTGGTCTGACTGTCATAATTAGAGGATATTAAATCTTCTGAAAGCAGTTTTGGACATAAAATCAGGCAGAATGACTAGATTTCATTAAGTATTATGGAAGAGAGCGACATTATTTCTGAATACCAAGGATATAACTGGGTCAATGAGGATTAGCAAAAGTACATGCATGAATTATTAATTCATGAAGATAGGATTTATAGTTGTTCCCATTGCTATATTTGCAGGTGAAACTAAAGGGAGAAAAAAGAGTCAACTAGTTTGTAATGAATTCCTATGATACTTTTTTTACTGCATCTTCTAGTAACCACACTTTTAAAAAGCACATGACATCAAGTTATTTTGCTTTAAATAATAGTCTTCTATAGCTGCCCTCCTAGTATAGGACAAGCTATATATGACTATTTTTCTTTTAGTTTTACTTAGTTTTACCCAGTTTGTCATTATAAAGGTAAAGAGCAAAAGCATTAATTTTTATTTTTAAATAACGATAATAGTTTATTTCACAATCGTTTAAAAATCGTATCTTCATTCATAATAATGCCAACACGTTACCTCACAATTTCGAAATGGATATCGTGCATAGAAAAGGATTTTTTATTTAAATAGAATAAAAAAATATGTTCCTGTTTCTCTACCTGATACTGTAAATTAGGTAACGTGCCACCAGGGGGAACTAATGGCAAGCTTCCCTCTAGCAGCTAATTATCAAATCATTACACTTGTATTTATTAATAGAAATAGAATTCTTTATTCTATGGTGATTACATTAGCAACAGGTAAAATTCTCTTCAAGTTTGATACCTTTAGCTGTATGTTTTTAAAGGTGAAAAAGCAAGTAATCCTTCATGAGATGAACCGGCAAGTGGCGTTCAGATTTTCATTACACAGAAAATCTCATTCATCATCATCATAACTGATGACACAGCAAGTATTTAACCTTTGTTATTTGACTGATGAAACTTAAATAACTCCTCAAGGGATAGATCTGAGGTATGGGTGTAACAAAAGAACTGTCTTTTTCCTTGCTTTGTCAACTCATCTTATCAACTAATACCAAATCCTAGGTGAGAGTTAAATGACAGAATTCCATTTTCAAGTGTCAGGTCTTTAACGCTCATCTCCTCATGGCTGTCTGGGCACATCTGTCCCTCCTAATACAATGACATCTACTCAGACATTATAAGGAGAATCCATGTCACAGTCAAGAAAAATGGTTCCTCTTCTCATCCATGCTCAGTCTGTCTTTATTCCTAGTCACGACTTGTCTGATCTTGCCCAACAGTATCTACCTTGCAAGTTAGTGAACATTTTGTATTTTTCTGGCTTATTCTCCTGCATCCTGAACCTAAAGAGCTAGTGATACGGCAAAATCATTGACATTAAGTATCCTGAATCAAACTTCAGTCTCTACCTTTTCCTTCACCTCTTTGGCTTCTGGTATACATGTGCGTGTGCATGCGTGTGCATGTGTGTGTGCATGTATGTGTGCATGTGTGTATATATGTGTATTATGTGTGCATGTATATGCATATGTATGCATGTATATACATGTACACACACACTCACACTCTCATGCATCCATACATAAATTGAAAGTAGGGAAGTGTTATGTGTTATATGTGTAGTGTTATCAAAAGTACCCAAGAAGCTATAGTCTTTAAGAAATGAGATGTTGGAACTACAGTGAGAAATCATAATTGATGTTTGTAAATATAAAATCCACTGTGGCAAAGATTATACTTGAAACTTTTAGAAGCGTAGTTTAGTGACTGGAAGGGTGCCCTTGAGTGACCTGAAAGACTCAGCAAGAAGACAGTGGGAAATTAAGGGCTATGAGCGCTCACAGAAAGGGGAGTAAATCTGAGGTTATAGGAAAGAACAGGCCAACGCAACACAAACTCATTACGCCTAGAACTGAGATCATAAGTTACCGTGAATGAATACTTTCTCATATTCCAGAAACACTGATGGGTGCATTTAATAACCAAAGAAAACTGCTGTTAGAATTTCAAATATTTACTACCCAACTAATCAGAATTTAAGACAAAATGCAATCTGGTAATGGAAAGAAAAATAAAATTTCTCAAAATTTTAGGAATTGAGTTAAACAATTTGATTATGAGGAGAGACACAAATAGTTTTTCTAAGTATTTACGAAAACAGTGTTATGTGATCGAGAAGCTAAATCTATATGAGGACTCACATAATCCTGAGTATGTGATACATCAAAGCTTAAAAGAATATTTAGAATTACAGAGAGAAAAGTAGGCAAACAGAATTATAGAAGCAAAGTTTGTTCAGGCCTTACCACATTAAGTAGACAAAAATGAGCAAAGAATCCAATATTATAGTCATTAAATACACATGTAATTTATATATTCAATAGCATACTTATTTACAGAGAATATATGGGACTATATAATACATCTATGAAATGCTCATAAAACCCATAAGAAGTTAAATAAATTGAAAAAGCTTCAGTATTCCTAAACAAACTGACTTTTGTAAAGCAAATGATTTTTTTCCTACACAATTTATGGATTTTAATTGTATTATAAATAAAACCACAGTGAGTTTTTTTTTAAGGAAACATAAAAATTATGGTTCTAAAGTCCATTTGGATAAATTAAAAAAGGGAAATAATTAAGACTACACTGAAAACAAAGATGAATAAGAGGGCATTTGTATCATCAGTCCTTGAATAACATGAAACTCTAGTAATTAAATATGTGGAACTGGGACAGTAAGGAATAAATCAATGGAGCGGATAGTTCTGAACACAAGCCTACAAAGAAGCTGGTGTATGAATGAAGACACACACAGATGTCAAAAAGTAGTTAGTAAGCTACTTAATAAATTAGTTAAAAAAGCTACCTGGGAGTCAAAAAATAAAAATCTTCTGTTGATCTCAACATACACTAAGCTAAGTTCCAGTTGAATAAAGAAAGAAATGTGAGACAGACCATAAAACATTGTGGAAAATAAACATACTTTAGTATGTAACTGATCGTGAAAAAAATCAAGATCTTTCAAAGCATCATAGCAATGGGAAAATAAACGAATACTAGTAATTTTGACCTGAACTTTTAAAAGTGTAACTATGCTTCTATGGAAATAGTATCTTAATGCTCACATTTGCCAGAGCTCATTATTTGTGAGAAATTAGAATTGCTATCATGAAAGACTAAGCATGAGCCATGAAGAAAATGGAAATTGAACCTAACAGTATAGTTACTGGACAGAAGCAATCTTGAAAGAATTGAGAGGTGCACCCTGGTGGTGAGGGGTTAGGTTCATCGACTCCAGTCTGGCACAGTCCAGGAACATCCCAGGGACCTGGTTTCACGTCCTGGGGTCGGGGTGTGGGGATCGGTGGTGGGACAACCAAGCCGTACAACTAAAATCCAAATAAACGAAAATACTTTCTCTTCTCTCTTCCTGACTGCCTACTTAGCTTCATCTTTGCCAACACCCTTCCTTAAAAAAAAAAAAAAAGAAAAGAAAAAGAAAAAAGTGGGAACTTTGCTAAGAGCTTTATATATAATATCAAATCTCAAGACAATTCAGTTGTATAAACATTATTGTCCTTCTATGGATGAAGAAACTAAACAGATCAAGGAATTTATGGCAATTATGGTAAGACATCACATAGGACAGAGGCAGGATTAGAACCCAGACTGAGAGCATGCTCACCTGACATGCACTGACAATGAAGAAAAATGTTTCCCATATGCTAGTGAAACATTTAATATGATGTCTACATATTGGGAAATCATTCAAAATGCAAAGAGACATTTTAAATCAAATAAGAATTCCTAAAAACACAGTCTTTATAAGACTTATTCTCAGATATCAAATTTCTGAACTATTGTAGAAAGTGATTTGACTATGAATTAAGAGCTTAAAAAATTTCCAGTTGTGGCCATGGTCCAGGGATCTCAAATCTAAGACATGCCCGAAGGAAATACCTAAACATGCAAAATGGAAAACCTGGCATTATTTGTGACACCGGTGATCTGTGTTACAGTGGGAAACCACTTCTCAGTTTTCACTGTCCATCACAATTCTCTAGAGTCTGTACTGAGAATCAGACTCAGAATCCTAAAAAGATCCACAGATGTTCTGTTGCCAAGTCACTCTTATGATACCTACTAGCATTATTTTATCCATGAGAATACTTTTCTGAATATTTTAATACTGTGTAACAAGAGCAAAACTGTTTTAATATTTATAAATGAAAATACATTGACTTTAGTTTAAATGTGTAAGTAACAGAGTAAATACATACATAGGCATATGTGGAAGAAGCATACTGCAGAAAATCACTCTGGTCTACACTCGTTGAAAACTGATACATACAGAGATATCTACTCTGAGGATCAGCTCATTTCACTGTTAACGTCATGGTCAAATAAGAGACATTCCATTAAGGCCAATATTTTTATTATGGTCATGGTTATCCTCAAATAGCTAGAATGATTTTGAAGAGACTTGGTATTATAAAAAGAATGAATTCATAAATAAAGCCTGGTTAAGTGAAGAAAAATGAAATTAATGATATCAAATCAAAATATGAAACCAATAAACTATCCTTGGGAAGTCTGTGTGTGTTTTCCCATGATTGATTTTCCACTATCAATTTTTCTACTCATACAGATTGAAGTAACATTTGTACCTACTCTTTATGTTAAAAACATTCATACCCTAAAAGTGCATACTATTTCTTTGTTGAATTCTTAATTGCCTTATAGTCTCAGTTTCTCAGGTTTGGAGATGAGTTTATGGTCAGAATTCTCTGTCAAGTATTAGAAATGCCAACAGAGCACACTTGCTTTGTATTAAAAGAACAAGAGCTGCCACTGTCTGCAAAGTTAATTAGACAAAACAGACAATTAATTACATCTTATTAACATGTAAAAGACCTGTGACAAATTGCACTAATTGCCAGCTCTTCTGTATCTGAGGAGGTCAGGCTGCTTTAAAAGAATGTTGTTAATGGAAGACAAATGTATCTTTATGTGCTTGATAAGAATATTATAAACTCCATTATTTATGACTCCATTGGAATACTTAGTAATTTTAAGCTTTAAATTAAACTGCTCATTAAACAGGAGAACTTGTACCAAGCTCTTAAAATAGGCTGTAAAAGCTGGCTGTTTGTAAGATATATTTGAAGGGCAAGCATTTCTCCAGAATACCTTTATATCCTTATTTTAAGTGACTGAGCCCTTGCAATGGTAAACTTATCTTCATGTGCCCTTAGTTAAGGGGAGAATCCTTCCATGAACAGTATTCAGCCCAAAGAAAAATGATTCATTTTAAAAACCTCACTTGCTTAAACTCAGATACATTCTGCTGAATACTCTTATTAGGTCTTCAGCTTTTATTTCCAAACCAAAAATAAAAGGAGGAAAGCCTTTGGATTTTTGGAATTTGGGGAGAGGGCCACGATTAAAAGCAAAGAAATAGTGGTAAAGGAATACGTTTGAAAAAATGGACCAACACCCACTAGAAGCTGAGAGAGCCAAAGAGAGAAGATGGCAACAATCTAAAGTGAGGAATGAGTCAGAGTGGATCTCGCTGGCAAATACTTAATTACATCAAGGCCCTTTCACTTCATTCATTGAGTACCTGTCAAGAGGAGGGAGCACCAGTAATTCTCGAGGAAATTGTTTCTATTTCAGCTAACAAAACTGGATGCTCAGGCTTCTCAGAGGGGCTTCACAAATGATAGATTATTTTTCTTCTATTCTCCAGAACTAGAGACTTTCCAAAATGAACCTGTCACTGCACCCTAAGCGTTTATGGTTGGTGAGCTCGGTTCATCCAAGCAGCGTGCCAATGACATTGCCAGCCCAGCGTCCCTCCATCAGAAGCCTGGGAACAGCACACAAGCTACAAGGCCACCAGTGCCCTGCCCCGTCTCTGTATCAGCAATCTCGAGTTTGTGATCTGAACATCTCAACATGAATACTGATTTCCAGAGAAGGCCCAGAGTTCATGTACTTTCTTTTGCTTTTCCATCTCTTTTCCTCCATGCTACCCATAGATTTGATTCATTTGTCGGAAGACAACTATGTATTAAAATATCTACAGCGAGTTGCTTTTTAAACTAATGCATGTAAAAGGCTTCATTTAGTACTCGAAAGTCTTAATAGATTAACTTACACTTGAATCATGGGGAAGTCAGTTCCAGGAAATTTAACCCTAAGGTAATGTCAGATTATGGCGAGATTTATTAAAGACAAAGGAGACAGATGACCTCTGATTAGAAAGGTAAGTCTGAAGAGGAGAATGTATTACATTCATGGGCATGGCAGTTTCAGTATTTCAGCTGAACAACTTCTAGATCACCAAGAAATCTGTCATTATAAGAACATAGATTAAATCAGTTGTCCAATGTATGGAGAACAATGTCATAATTATCTAACGAAGCCATGGTTCCTTCAGAAATTCTTGATGCATCTCCCATACTGAGTACTTGCTAAAAGTTTTCCATGTAACCATCTTCTCCAAATTCCCTCGTTTTATAAACTTTCCTCTGAGTGGACATTTGCTAATACTATGAAATAGTTTTTAGCCAGTTTTTCAGATGAGAAACTAAATTGAAGATATTAAAAGTATGTACTTTGGAGAGAGAAATACATGTAGAAAATGTTGGCAGAAGAGCCTGTATGAACATTTATGCTACAGGTAATTTAAGATAGTGTTATCCTGTCCCTCTGGACATGGGGACACTGGAATCAAGGTTGGACACAAGTCAAGATTAAAGTTAGAGAGGGAATTTTAAATGTCACTAGCCAAAATATGAACCCAAGGAATTGAGAACAAAGGGATAGAATGAGTCAAGCTCTCAAGTAGCTAGCATTTAAGTATGGTCAACATGATGGTCCAGTAACTGGAACCCAGGCTGATCCTGATAGACTTGTGTATGTGTACTGTGTGAGAAATAATTCAGTGGCCCACTATTTGCAAGAATAGGTGGGATGTGTATAAATAGTAACCCTGCTTTAAGTTTAATTAAAAATTCATTTTGTATTATAAAAGTCTAACCACATTATAAATATGGACAAAGCAGAAGAGAAATGACATTATTTTATCTCCCTGGCTCCATCTCTGTAAACATTTGGTCACCCTTTGAGTGACTTTGGATCATCCCTTCTGCTCCTAGTAAAGGCCATGAGTAGTAGTTTCCTACTGATGCTGTCGCTAATTATGACAAGCTGAGTGACTCAGAATAACACAGTCTTTTAGTGCTTGACAGTGAAAACCTAAAAATGATCTGCAGGCTGTACGTCTTCTGGAGACCCAAGGTGAAAATATGTTTCCTTTTCCTGACTCTGGAGGCTGCCATCTTCCTTGGCTGGTGACCTCTTTCACCATCTTCAAAGTAGCGTCTTTAAATCTATCTCATCCCTTTGCCTCTGTCATGTCTTCTGATTCTAGTCCTCTTGCCCTTTTAAAGGTGTTGCTGTGATTACAGTCAATCCCCTCCTGAATAATCCAGGATAGTCTCCCATCTCAAAATACTTCATTAAATCATATCTGCAAAGGCCCATTTACTATGTAAAGTAACATAGTCTGAGACCTCAACCAATCTCAGAGAGCTCTGAGGTTGGAATGAAAGTTTTTATCTCAACCTCCACTAACAAATGACCAATGGGAGGATATAAAGTCTGGCTCATTTGCATTCCAGCCTCAGTTTTTCTGGGAATTATTTTTAAGAGGTTAAGTACAGGCTTTCAATAATAACAACAAAATTTTAATAGGACTTAAAACACCTCTGGGGAGACACAGATATTTACCTAGAACAGACAGAGGGCACTGTCCAGGCCAGTAAGAATTCAGCTCAATAAATTGCTAAAAGTTGAATTTAGGTGAATGTGAGAGTAGACAAGTATGGAATGTCACATTCACATTTGAATTTTCACAAACTGACAGGTTCTTCCCAGTATCCCTCACTGTGAGCTCATGAGAGTGAGGACAAAAAAATCTGAGAAAAATTCTGGTGCATGCCTGGAAGAGATACAACATCCTCCAGTCTCTAGCTCTTCCTTAAGCCAACAGGAGGAAGACAACGAATCACTCTTGGGCAAAGGTAAAAGACCCAGCCCAATTGAGCGATAAGAATAATAACCAATCCTCTTTACCTTTAGTTAAGGGGTAGGAGTAGATCTTGGGCCCAGATAATTAGAGGTCTTCTACAACAGATAGAAATGGGTAAAAGTACTAAACAGGTCTTTCAACCAAAACCCAGGAACACAGAGCCTACCTAAGAGAGAATGAAAACTATTCCCCTCTCATCCCCTCAGTTTAACAATCAATGAGCTACAGAAATTAGCAGCCTATGCCTGGAAGGAGGTCGCAGCATGCAGACAGACCTTTACTGAAGTGTTGAGGTTGAAGACTTCAAGTTATTGATGGAATAGACATTCAGGAGAAAAGTTCTGTCAAACCATCTCAACCCAAACCCAAGAAACAAGCACCAGAGGAATGGGAAGCCTGTGTTACACTGTGGAAGAATGTCAGCATTCTCAGATGCACCCAGATCTTGAAATAAAAGGGATTCTCATGTTGACTTTTGAGAAGCAAACTGCTGTGGTTTTCAGGGAATGAAAGACAACCACAGTTTCTGAGAATGGCTCTCAGTTAAAAGAAAGTAGGGAATTCTTGGTCATATTTGAAGATATCAGTACTCTTCTCAGTAATCAGTTGAATAAGTAGGTGAAAATTCTCTATGCTTATTAGAAGACCAAATCGACATTTATCTAACAGTCTACTGAACAAAAATAACAATTTGTTATATTTTTAATTTCACATAAAACACAAGTAGAACATATGATGGGCTATAAAAAACCTTAGCATATTCTTAAAAGTTTCAGTACATTAGATGTCCTTAATGAAATGAAACTAAAAATCAGTAACAGAAAGATACCTTAAAAATCCCCAAATATTTGGAAATTAACTACCACTCACTTGTAAATATCCAATGAGTCCAAATGAAGGTCATAAATACAAACTTTTTTATGGCATGAAAAGTCCAACATACAAAAATGCATGAGATGCAGCTAAAACGGCACTTAGAGGACAATTTATCAATTAAAGTCTTAGTGTAAAAGAAGAAAAGTCTTATCTTGCCTGCTTGTCAAAGGCATAGTAGAAGAGGCATCAGAAAGGGACTTGGAGAACTTCCAAACACATCTGAAGGCACCATGAAAACCTTGGGTCCTGAAGTCACAGATGAAGAAAGGCTTTTAAGACTAAGGAGTAAACAGCTCTGTAGGAAAGATTAGGACTCTTCACAGGGGGATGGTGAATGAACGTGACTATCGGTTGAAACCAGATTGAAAAACATTAAATAATAAACATATAGTAAAATTTGGACATGACATGAATCAACAACTCTTCAAGAGTCTAGAACAGAAAAACAGGGAAATGGTGTGGGGCACCAGTGGACACAGGTGAAAGTTGGTATTTTAAAATGGGAACAATCTGGGTATGTTTATAAAAATAGAAATTGATACTACAGAAGAGGAAATAAAGGCAATTGTAGAACAGCAAAATTTAAGTAGCTCCTTGACCTAAAAGCAAAAAGTCAAAAACTAAAATTGCCTACAGCACTTTTAGACCAATAGCTTCCAAGCAATAAAGTTTACTTCTTGGGACAGAAAGGAAACACTTTGTGAGGACACTGTCTTTGCACACAACTTTATTTAATGTTTTCCAGCCCATGAACCTGTGTGCTCTTCTGCCTGTATGTGTTATTAGATAAGGACTCTGGTTAAAAGTACTTTTGCTTTTCTCACTATCTTCCTGTTTGATTCACATCCAAGAAACACTGTTTCAGGTAACATGCTCTTAGGAAGGCCGCTAGTGGTTAGAAAGAAATACTGAAAATCCAAATTGACCCTAAACCTCTGTGGGGCAGACATTTCTAGACCCATCTCCCCATATTCATAACAAATACAGTCTCTTCTGGTCCTAGCCAAAAGCAGAGGTCTCCCAAAGGGAGGATGAATCAGAAAGTCATCTTGCATATTCCAGGAGAGTCTTTGATTAGTGAAATCTGAGTTTCTCAATGGATATTGGGATTTTTATAATCAAAGTTCATTCGGAGACCATTTATTCTGTTGGATGAAGATTCTGCCATAATACTGGATAATACTTACACATTTTTTTTCCTGTATCATTTTTTTTTGGTCTCAGAACAATTTGCAATCCTAAAAACTTGAAGATCCCCAAACCTCAAAGAACTTGAGTTTATGTAGGTTATAGTACCAATACTGAATTAGAAAATTAAAGCTTTAAAATATTCATTAACTTAAAAATAAACACATTCTGCCTTTATATAAATGTTATGAAACAACTATTTTCTTTAATAAAAATAGTAGTGAAAAGAAGGTCATTGCTTTGTTTTTGCCAAATCCCTTTAATGACTGGCTTAGGAGGAAAATTGCAATCCCAAATCTGAGTCTGCGTTCAATTTGGGGTGTGTGTGTGTGTGTGTGTGTGTATATGTGTGTGTAATATATGGTTTTTAACTATATAAGGAAATACAACCTTGCACATATATGTAATTAAAAAGGGGAAGAGTATTTCAATAGATCTTTCCGATTATCCCTCATTGTTAAAGCATAGTTTCTTAAAAGTTAGCTGCAATCTGGAATCTGAAGTCCTCTCTGAATTTCTGTACTCTTCCATCAAAATCCATTCAGAAGTCATGCATTTTGAATGATCATGTGCCCACTGAGAATTCTTTAATGTCATGAATTGATCATTTGAAAAATTGATTCTACTATGTAGCTAGCCTAAATGTTGATCTACTTAGGAAATAATTAAAAACCCACATTTGTTATTAGCATAAATATCAAAAAGCCATCAGATATCGGGACATTCTCAAGCACATGGTGGCAATATAAGCTTTCTGAAATCCTAATTTTCAATCGACAGCTAAGATTTTATCTATTTATTGGCAATAAAAAATAGTGTCAGTTGTTTTCCTTGATGTGACAGGCTCAGTGAATTTATGTTCAAACAATTATCTGCCAGTCAGCGTAACCATTAGTGGGGAGTCTTCTTTTTCAGTAAAGACGGCTGCCCCACGACAGCGGGGGTTAGGTGGGCGCACCACTGAGACAAGCGGACGAGTGTTGTCCCTGGGAGCAGCCAACCTGGCAGTCCGCAGTGTGCATGCGTGTGATCCTCCATTGTCCCAGGGACCTTGAAAAGACGTACCGTGAAGGTGGAAGTTTGTAACAGTAGCGTTTTTTCCTGCTTCATCAGTGCATTTTTAATTAAAACTGTTCTTTTGTTTTATCTGTAAGTGCATGATGGTGACGATTATCACTTCAAGCCACTGCCTTGATTCATGCTAAGGTCATTAATACTTTTACTACAGAGTTTTCACTATCATTTCAAAGGTCACATAGTGAACAAATACCAGTATTATAAAAGGTAATGTGGATGCTGCATCCTCTCAAATAGAAATGGAACACCCCTGAGTTCACGGGCTCACAACAGAGAAGAGTTACTTCCCTTTAAAAATACACTGATCAAAAGACACTGTAAGGATGCATCTGTAAGTGCCCGGGTAAAAGGATGGTGTTGGTGAATTCTGTGAGCTAAGGCTGTATTATTGTGTTAGTCCCTCCGGTTCTAGGCTATTGCCTAAAACCTTTTGTAATTAGTCACTACCAGTAGATGACTGCAAAAGCAGAGGTACACCCTTCACACATAAAAAGAATGATACAATTTTTAATCTTAAAAATGAAATTATCCCCCTTCTCAGCCTTTTCCACTCATTCCTAATGAATGAAGATTTAATGCTGCAGATGACGTTCTTGATACCATGACGAACTTGGAATGACAGGATTCTTGTATTATAACTACCCAGGGAACTCAGTGAAGAGGTCACACAAATATATGAAACTCATCCTTCATAAATATTAGGTCTAAGCAGAACACATCATGGAAAAAATAACCCTTGACAACGCAATAAAAATTTTAAATACCCAGCAATAGAATTTATAAGGCTATGCAAGACCTCTCTGAAGAAAAGAACATGAATTTACAAAAGGGTGTGAAAGGAGCCTTGCCCAGAGGCAGAGGCATTCTGTTCTGCCAGGAGAGCAAGCAGTGGTGACCCTATGACTCATTCCAGCGAGCTCACATTTAACCCCAACACAATGCAAAGCAGAAACATTTTTTGAGTTTAACAATGTGATTACGTTTCTCCAATAGAATAAACTTGTAAAAATAGCTAGTATACAGGGACAAAACAGGAACATTTTAGTTATTAAAGATATGCATGTCAAAGCTAGATCTCTTGAATAGATGGGGTTAAATGTGCGTCCCATGCCACAGATCACAACTAAGAGATAGACCCTAATTATAATAAAAGTGGTCCTGGTTATGATCATGGAAATAACGCCACATGCCAAGCATTGTGCCAGGGACCGGTCTGTGTGTGAGGTGTGTGTTAACTCAGTGCGCTCAGAAGTCATGTGAAGTGGTATCATTTCCTCACTTTAAAAACGAGTTTTCGGATTTTAGCAAATGGAGGATAATTGACTAACAGACCTGAAAAAGACTGATGTGCTTTTAATGAGAAAATGAAGTTAAAGGTTGCTTTTTTAATATCTTCCCCTAAATATATTTGATAGGTTATACTGAATAATGAAGACAAAATTTGAAAAATATGGAGGATGATTACATTGACCAGTGGCAAGCAATACCGCTTGAAACATGTTTGAAAAGACATAACGTCAAAGGTTAAGTTTGAATAAATTATACTTACATTTCCACCTTCAGGCAAAGATTTAAGAAAGATAGGCAGCACTCAGAATTGTAATGTTATAGAGAAATGTATAGTCTCAGAACTATGATCAATAGCCTTCAACATATGCACACCTTTTAGGATCACAATTATATTTCTGAAAAAGTGTTACCAGGCAGCAGAAATGAGTTAGGATGTGTACATACAAGGTGTTTGGAAGTGTTTTAAGTATAATACATGGAATATAATGTAGATCTCTCACAACAGTGGTCTGTTTTGGATAGAAATTGTAACACATCCACGTAGTAATCAGTAGACTTCACAACGCTGCTGTAAATCTCAATACCCAGACTGTAATCCAGGCCAATCCTTTCAAACTTTGAGGTGTAATAAAAGTATCAATACTATTTTAATGCCTTTCACATAATTCCAATAGCAGTCATGTTTGAGGACTATTGACATAGAATCCCATGGTCAGTTGTTAATTATGAAATCTTTGTGGGATTTTATCCTATTTTGTTTCTTCTTTCTGATACGCTTTCAGTGTTAATATATGCATCATTAAAATAGCATAATGGCAGCGGGGTGTGTATGTGTAATGAGTGTGTTGACATCTAGTGGTTGACATCTTTCCATCACCTTCCACCCTCTCTCCTTGAAGTCTCACATCTGGTCAAGCTGATAGAAAACCTGCATTACATTTTGGAGCAGGTGAAGATCCCTGGCAGCCTCTTTTCACATATATCCCCATGCAGGCCCTCCCTCCTAACAGCACAACCCAGACTAGTCTCCAGTCTTTGCTCTTGGGTCATTCTGAACCTGCATTAGGGGTGGCCAGTCCTTCCTGGGGAAGTAGCAAACTTTTTCATACCCTATTGGCATGTTCATGTGGCAACATCAGCGTCAACATGAACTCGGGCAAGGGTTCCTCTGCCTTTCCAGGGGACTACAGCATGGAAACTGACACCTTTCAAAACT
Source organism: Solenodon paradoxus (assembly GCA_004363575.1). NCBI lineage: Eukaryota > Metazoa > Chordata > Mammalia > Eulipotyphla > Solenodontidae > Solenodon > Solenodon paradoxus. The sequence continues at coordinate 166,324 of RJWH01002578.1, read as the reverse complement.
CTTTTGTCTTTTCTAAGACCACACCCTTCTGTGGGTCACCAAATGTTCTCTTTCCTGCATGGTGCCAAGACTGGTCTTCAGCTGCTACAGACTCCTCTGTGTTTGGGGGCAGATGGAGGTTTATCACTTCTGCCCTGCAAGACACCATTTCCAGGGGATTTGGCTAGTCGCTCCTTATTTCCAAACTGGGGGGCATGGTGGGTATAGAATCTGCCCATTTGGACAAGGTTACAATCTTGGCTCTATCACTTTAGCCTACCCCTGGGTTTAAACTCCTCCTGACTTTTGTTGTCATGACGAGAAATGGACTGAAATTTCAACATCTACATTTTCGAACATTTTTATGTTTGCATCATTACTTAGACAATTTGTTTCACCTATAGTTTTTACCAAATGCCTTTTTGCTTTATGTAGGCTATCTGTAGCTGCATCTCCTTCGTACTCATCTTGCTGTGTTCTTGGCTATGTGATTGAATTAGGGACTCGAACATTAGTTATTAGTAAGTCTTCTTTACAATTGTTTATCACTATGCATATTTTTCATAGAGAAAAATTATATATTTTCTTCCTCTTAATTGCATTAATTTGTATCTCAAAAGTTCTCAACAATCCTTACACTACTAGTTTCATAATGCACATCAGAGTAAATTGATTCTAATTTATCTGTTCTTGGCAACTCTGGCCTTATAGAACAAATCTTGTGTTTGTGCAAAATTGTACTGGAATGTATCTGCGACTGCTTTTGTGTTTCAATGGCTGAGCTGAATTGTGTGGCAGAGATCATATGGCCTGTGAGGCATACACTCCTTACTCTCTCTCCCTTTACAGAGAAGTGGAATAGCTCAAGGACTGAAAACTTCCCACAGTGAAAAACTAATAAAATAAATTGAAATGGATATGTCCTGATGGAGTAGTGGTAAGGTCAACTGCCTCTGAAGGAGCACAGTCCAAGGACTCTGATTCAAGTCCCGGGTCCGGGTGGGGGTTGGGGGGGGGACCACCAGTATTAACAACTAAATGATAAAATGCTTCTCTCTCATCCTTTCTACCTACCTACTCACCTTCATTCTTGCCTGCACCTTTCCTTTAAAAATGCATACATAAACAGGAATAATAAAACATTTTAAAGTATTTTATTAGTGAAAAATAAATTATAGGATAGAAAATGTGATGGGATGAGGGGTATTAAGACTTTTTCAAACATCTACTATGCAATACAAACTGCTGTGTCTATTCCAAGTCTTACTCAAGAAAACCCCAACCACCATATATGTTCACATAAATATATATTTATTTATAATATGTATGTATAAGTTCATATATATATGTGTGTATATATAAATAAAAGGAAAGGTGCAGGAAGGAATAAAGGTGAGTAGGCAGGCAGGCATGAAGAGAAAAGGAAGAAGCTCTTTGTTTTTATTTAATTGTTCATCATGGTTATTCCCTTACCCTGGGATGTGAATCCTGGTTCTTGGGATGTATGTGGACTGTGCTCACCCAGAGGCAGGGGACCCAAATACTACTCCACCAGGGCACACTCCTTTTTATATTTTCAAATATAAACTTCCTCTGATAAATTTTGGAGGTAACAGGAATGATTTTTCATATTCTCTCAATCGAGAACTCCAATGTTTCTCAAAGTAGTCTAGTTTCTGCTTGCCTTGACTCTTAAATACTTTTATTTAAAAAAGGGTAAAAGTATGATTATCTTAGAAATAGAAAAGGAACCCATCAAATAATTTATTTAAACTCAATGAGGTGACTAGGAAGATGTTCTTATTGAGTCAAAGAAGAATCAGCATGTAGTAAAAAAGAAAGCTAAAATAAACTTAAAAATGGATGTAAAAACTGGTCGTGCTACAGGCAATTGATTTCATTCTACAGGGCACAGCAAATGTGTATTTCTATGGAAAGGAATAATTTGCATGATTATCAGTTTTCTACAACTTAGAGTTGTAAATAGCTTGCAGGCAATGAAGGGGTAACCCAAATGGAGTTAACTCAGCAAGATGCCTGCTAACTTTTTTGTCCCATCTCAAAGTCATAATTTTCCCACTGACAGTTTTATCACCATCATGGAGTGCTGACACTTTTGTCTCTGCACCAAGAAGGGATGCACAGCACTTTGGGGGCTAATGATAAGGTAGGTATATAATTAATGTGCACGAAAAGGGAAAAACTTCACATTTAACATTAGACATTACTGTCCAAAGACCTTGGCCACTCCTGTTCCTCTAGAATACATATTTCTAAAATTTTTACTGTTGCACTATTCTTAGACTTCTTTCTATATCAATGACCTAGAAAAATTCAATATTTGAGTTATTATGTGAAGAAACCCAGCATCCTCTATATCTTCTCCAGACCTGACTGTCCAAGAGAATGCAGCTGGCCACTTAGAAGCTTCCATGGAGATCTATCCTGGTGCTCTCCTAAATGAAGGAACTAAGGAATTAGCTTTCCTGGAGATAAAATTATATCTGTTCTTTAGAGGACAAAATGGCTTTTAGTCATTTTTTGTTTATAGTTCATTAGCAATTTTTCAGAGGTAACAGGTGTTGGGAGAACTGGGGAGTAGTGCAAAGAACATGGAAATTTCTAAGTGCAGGTAGGGGTTTGATTTTTGTATTGAGTTTCTAAAGGAGTCCTCCCTGGTATGAGGTTTGGTTGTGTAAAGTAGGAACTAAAAAGCATACTGAATAGAGGACCTGCCAGGGAGAGGGGGAGGAGGGGGAGGGAGGGGGAAGGGAGAGG